>QEOT01007469.1:0-17763 GCA_003123785.1 Pterocarya stenoptera | reverse complement strand
ACGTAAACTTAAAACATAACATGAACGTGAACTTGAAACATAACATAGACTTGAAACATAGTATCAACATGAACATACATAATTTGAACATAAACTTGAAAATAACGTGAACCTGAGCATAACATAACATAAACATGAACTTGAAACATAAAGTGAACGTGAACATGATATAACATGAACGTGAACTTGAACATAACATGAACGTGATATAAACTTGAAATTTGACATGAACGTAAACTTAAACATAACATAACGTGAAACATGACTTGAACGTGAAATACATGAACTTGGAATCTTATTCAATAAATTTAATCATTTAAATCAGCATACAGGTGCTATTTGGGTCCCCTTGAACTGTGTATTCTTGTCGATTACCGCATCACAACACAGGTATATATACCAGCTGTGAGTGCGTTAATATGTACTTCACAATTGTTGTGGCCCCACGTATTCTACATGTCACAATTATTGTGTCTCACACAGTGTATACTCCACAGTTGTTGTGGCCTTATACTTTATGCTCCACAGTTGTTGTGGCCCCATGAATTGTTCGTGCCACGCTTGCTATGGACACGCGTAAAATAAGGTGTACGGCTCCATCGGCGTTAGTGCCTGACGCGCTCCGGTGACCAGTTAGTTAGGCCTCATTCGCAACCTGTTGACTGTACTTCATCAACCTAGGTAATTTTACACCTATTTAAACACTTCAGCATGAACAAAGAAGTTCCAATAGGATATTATCTCATCCTAGCGCTTAGGGTTGTGATTGACATGAATAACTTAATAAGACTGTCGAGACAGAATGACATGAACATGAAAAGACAGAAGTCCTGACGTATCGTAACGTGATATGAACGTAAGATGACTTACATGACATACTTTGAAACATGAGTGTAATAGACAAAATTTCATAACATGGCATACGTGTAATAGGTAATATTTTGTAATATGGCATAACATGTAATAGACAATATTTCATAACTTGGCATAACATGTGACAGTAAATATTTTGTAACATGGCATAACATGTGACAGTAAATATTACGTGACATGACATACATGTAATAGATGGCATACATAATGTGACATACTTGCAACAGATAGTAACATGTGACAGAATATATTATCTAACAGATAAGTATTTCATAACAAAGTAATTCGTGAACAGATAAACATGGCATGTCATGGCATATATAACAACATAAGAACATAAACTGTAGTTTCCATACCCATCACACATACACAGTAAACTGCTAGTAAGTTAAGAGCTAACTTACCTCGATCGTCGCATTTTATGAGAAAAAACACGAAACGCAAGGAACTGTAAGAGGGTATTCTAAAAGTTAGAAATTTAATTACTAACAATTATAAATGTGAAAAGAGACAACTTAGAGTAAAATTACCATTTTACCCTCTACATGTAGAAAAATGACCATTTTACTCATAATTTAAGGATTTCACATCCTAATTCCAAAAATTATCAAAATTTACATTCCTCATGAAAATTTTGTCCTAAACTCAAATACCAACTCAGAAAAATTTAAAACCAAACACAACTATTAAAACTCTATAGGTCCGAAACTTACATAGGCTATATTTCTCTTGATTTGTTACAATTCCTTCAAATTTTAAAAACTCATGATTAAATCAAATTTTTACAACAAATATCTTTCCATTCTAAGTTTAAAACATACTTAAAATATCCATTAATAAAAAGTTAATCATCAACACCAAACCTTTTGTAAAAAGATCCAAACTTTTTAACAAAAGTAAACTCTTAAATCACAAATTTTAACCTTAATAAAAACATCTCCAAGAATTCCAATAAAAAATAAAAAATAAAATCTTACTTCTAACATATTCATAACATCATCTTAAGATAAACCATGCTTTAAATTATCAAACCAAAGTCATCAAAAATCACAAAACAACACATGAAATTTTTAGTTTTACACTTAGTCCAAAAACAGAAACTTTTCTCTCAACTAACTTTGATAAATCTCTTGATCAATGGCTTAAAGACAAGGATCTTCAAAATAAAACATCACACGGTTTAAAAATGTGTCCTAAAGAAGATCCAACCATCAAACGTAAAATCACATGCCTACAACTCAATAAAACATGGATCTAACTTAACAACATCAAATCTTAGGCCTAACCAAAATCCTCTTGCATAGAAAAATCATATCTTTGGAACTAATACTAAATATCTTCAAACTAACATCCTAATATGAAAATAAGAGACTTAGAATCATCATATAAAAATATCAAAGCCTTTGGAGTAAGATTAAACCACGAAATATTCAAACTTTTCCAAAACAGAAACTGGTTTTCCACTTCCAGTTTTCAAGTTTCTAGATCTAAGAAAATCTATCATCAAAATTTTTAGTCATGCAATAAAACCTCAATGCAAAATTCATAAACACATGCTAACAGCACTCCATAAACTTTTCGGACCAAGATATGTCCATTAGCTTGGTTGAAAACTCCAAAAGATAACACACTCTCAAGTTTCAAGCCTAGAATGACCTTTCCATGGTTGAAAATACTTTTTATTGATAAAATGAGCATGGAATGAGACAAATAAGATATCCACGGAAAATAAACTCAAATATGAACTTTTATGAAGGAGTCATCGTGCAAAAATACTTACAAAAGGTCGAAAATTGCCACGCAAAATGACCCCGAAAGCTGCCAAAGAGAGTGCTTTTGAGTTTCTCTCTAAGAACGAGGTAAAAAGTGATGAAATGAAAGAAAAGGTGCCTTGCACACCTCTAGACTTCTGAAGGGTGAGGTATGGGTTTGAATAACCCTTGATTGGAAGTGGCTATGTAATATAAAGTGGAGGGGGAGGGGGCTGCAGCTGCTGCCTTCTAGAAGGGGTGTGATGAGGTGGCTCTTTCCCTCACATCAAGGAACTATTTGGGGCAGCCATGGGCAGTGGATGGCCTGCCATATCGGGGGAGAAAAATTCTTTAAGAAGTTTTGCCAAGGTGGCCAAATTCGAGGGTCATGGTGGGCCTCAATGAAGTGGGCTTCAATTTGGGGTTTAAAGGGGCTGTGGATAGGGTCTGAGATGTTATCAAGTCTAAATCTAATTTTTCTTGGCTCAATCAAATTTTCAAGGTTTAAAAAGTTGGATAATGATGTCATAATAAGAATTTGAGAAATTAATAGCCTATGGAAGTGATTTAATCAAGTGATTAAACATAATGCTAGAAATTGGATTAAAAAGGGTTTAGAGGTCAACTTTAGGGTTTGGGGAAACCGTTTAGGGTTTTGGTTTCAACCAAGCTTTTGGGGTTTCAATGGATTCCAACCATATAGGGTTTCACTAGGGTTGAAATCCTCTTTGGTCTAGCACAAAAATTGGTTGATCAGGTGAAAAAGATTAGGGTTTTGCTTAGGTGGTATGATTTCATACTTTGATTCCTTCATAATCCAATTCATGGTTCTTCTTTGTGCCAAGTGTCTAATACTATTCACTAAGTGTGGCTAAGATCTTGTCAAGTATCCAAATAAAACTTTTCTACTTGGTGTGCTTATCGAGGTTACTGTTCATTCCAAAAAAATATATAATAAACTCAGTATTGAAAAATAAAAAATATTCATATTAACCTATAGTGAATCATTTACCAAAATTCAACTCCGAAATACCCCTAAAAATAAAATTACAATTTCGAATAGGTGTTTTGTCCAAAATTATGAAAATGGGTTATTACGCCATGAAATCCTAAATAATCAACTGAGTCTAATGGCGTAGACCATAACTCATTCTGACACTTCTAACTATCTTAAATAATTCAACTCATATTTCTAGCACCATAGTGAGTGATAACACTGACTTTGTTGATAGACTAAAACCTACGCGATTAGTCGATTCGTGAAAATTTATGGAGTTTTCACGAGGTTCCTAAAATCAATAGAAATTCCACTAATGAATTTCTAGCGGGCTGTTACAACTTGGTCTCAGGTTAATGGAGAACATGAACTTAGCACTATTAGCAGAAACAAGATGCAATTTGAGTCAAGGAAACACTGGGCTATGGCATGAGATCTTATCAAAAAAATACCTTAGCTCAACAAATATTTCGAATGCAACTCCAAAAATATCATACTCTTGGTTGTGGAAAGGAATCCTAAAGACAAGGGAATTAATTTCAAAAGGAAAATGCTATCAAATTTTCAATGGATTATCAATGAATGTATGGTCAGAGTCTTGGATCCCAACCATGGAAAATCTCAAGCCAAAGCCTATCCAGCAAACGAATGAGGTATACCCGCTCTTGAAAGTTTCTGATATCATCACAAATAATCATTGCTCCTAGATTATTGAGAAAATGCTAACTTTGTTTGAACAAGACAACATTGTAGAAATCCAAAAAATTTCTCTTCCTCAAAATAGCCAAAGAAATGACTTAGTGATCTAGAATCCAATTCAGAATGGGAAATTCTCTGCCAAAACCACTTATCACATAGTGGCAAATGGTTCACGTATCACTTCTCTCCAGAATTTTCCAAACTCCAATTTTAAAAAAACTCTAGAGTCTGAAAATCCATGATCGACACAAGCTACTACTTTGAAAAATAATATAGTATGCTTCTTATGAAGACAAGACTGAGCAACATCATTCTAGATTTTCAACACAAAAATTGTCAATTGTGCAACGAGAAAGAAGAAACAATGATTCATCTCTTCATTAAATGTCCAATTGCGCACATAATTTGGAAACAAAGCAACTGGCCATTAAACCTTGCATTACTGCCGATAAACTCAATAACAGATTGGATACAACTGGTAATCAACCCAATATTGGTACTTGGTTTAACTGCCTCAGGGAAACATCCTTTTTGAATTTTTGCAATAATAGTGATGGACTTTATATGGAGGCAAAGAAATGATATTATCCACAATCAATCTACCCTCTTGCTTAGGAAAGCTACAATCTAGCTAGAAAATACATACCGAGCTTATAAACAAGCATGGGAACAAAAAGAAAAATGCATCAAAATCTAAGTTGGGCACCTCCGCTTTCGAATCAATGGAGCTTCTCTTTTGATGCAGTAGTAAGAGATGCTTTCTCTACATCTTCAACAACATGTTGGGACGTAGAAGGAAATACTTTGGAGGCATGGACCTCGAAAATCTCAACAACTAATCCAATCGTTGTAGAAGCTTCAACAACTCTTTTAGCCGCACAAATGGCAAAACAACTTTACAAAAGACCAATTGTCCTCAAAGGTGATGCTTAAATTGTTATAAATGTTATAAAAAATGAGCTCACTCAATAATATGGCAAATAACTCCAATCATAGATGACATCCGTCAAATCTTCACCCTCGAAAAGACTGGAGAGTAACCAGTGTGTGAATACTCTGTGGTGTAATGGGCAGCAACTAATTTCATTTTTTGTCGCATACCCATTGATATCATTTAAATCTTATATATTGATAGTGGTAAAGACTCTCCTTAAACTTTATGTATCTTTTAAATTAGCTTTCAATATAATGCATGCTTGTTGAAAAAAAGATATATAAGCCATTAAAGGGAGAGATGTGTAGAGAAAGCGAAAGAGAGAAAAGCCCCCTCAGATTCAGATTCCCAAATTCAATGTCCTTCTTCCTTTATATTATGTCTAAAACTAGCATTGCAAGGTAACTACCATTTTTTACGTTGATTTAGCTTTTGAGGCTCCCAATAGAATATTTGGGGAGTGGGTGTGTAGCACCCCCTTCCCGTAGGATAGAGATATTACTAACATTCATAGCATAGTGCCTGGTAAAGAGATTCATATCCAGAAATACCTCATTTATCGAAACATTAACTAAACTGAACATAACTACTTTTGAAATATGAAGTTGAAAACGTAAAGTAAAAACATATAGTAGTCCTATGTGTGACTTTTATTCAAATAACATAAAAGGAAACTAATCCTTGTGTAACACTTATTCCTTTCTAAGCCTTTGTACTAGATCTACATCTTGGCCATCTACCATCAAAGTCTCCATCTGTGGCAAATAAACATTGAAGAAAACAGAGAAACAACAAAAATGAGTCGAATACTCAGTAAATAGCACATCATACAATAAAATATAACTTAGCTTAGTAAGACTTAATTTTTGGAAGACTCTTCATAATATACATATACCATCACAGATTCACATAGCACATCTATTCATCATTAACATGAGCGGAAACATACATAATCATGTCAAACATGTAATGTGAATGCATAAATAACTTGTTTATCTTGTCTTTCACTTATCATATGGTAAATCACATGTGAGTCCGTGACACCGCTTGACTTATTATGTAGTGAAATACGCTTGAGTTCGTGTTTCACTTAACCTGCATAACTTGCCATAACATGGAGTGAAAAACGCTTGAGTCTGTGTTTCACTTAACTTGCATAACTTGCCATAACATGGAGTGACATGCTTAAGTCCGTGTTTCATTTAACATTTCATATTTTGTCATAAAATGGAGTGAAACACACTTGAGTCTGTGTTTCACTTAACTTGTATATCGTGTCATAACATGGACTGAAACACGCTTGAGTCCGTGTTTCACTTAACTTATGGTAAATCACGCTTGGGTCCGTGCCACCACTTATCATCTTATCTTTCTTAATGCATGAGAACTTTATTGGACTTCATGAACTTCTTTAGCATGGCATCTTCTTAATCATGGCGTAGCATAACATGATATGGCACAACATGATCTAAACATTTTATAACATTCCATGGTATACATGATCTAAGTACTACATGAACATTACATAGCATACATGATCTAATTACTACATAAACATTACATGGCATACGTGATCTAACTACAACATGAACATTACATGGCATACGTGACTTGAATACTACGTGAACATTACATAGCATTCATGTGATTTTAATAACATTCACTCCATCAGACAACAATCTATATAGTATAACATACATAGGCTCACTTAACATGCACATTACATGACTTATATGATCTAAATATTTCATGGCATTACATTGCATGGCATACATGTGATTTTCATGATAGATCATTCATCAAATTGCAATCCATAATAGCATAACATACATAAGCTCATTTACATGCATATCATTATAATTCATTGAAGATCATGAAAGGGATCTAACCTTGACTTAGCGTAGACAAACATCACATTTTCATACTAATTACCTCTTAGCATTGCTTCCTTATTCCCACTTTGTAGCGCATTGCCTATATGAGTTACTATACGTTACTAATTTCCTAGTGAACGTGGCGTAGGGCTCTAATTACTTAAAATCATACCATAGAGATAATTTAATCATATTCAATTACACTTAGATTAATACATAATACTATTATTCAAAACTCATAACATATTCCTTAATTTTCTATTTAAAATATAACTTAATAATTTTATTAAAAATCTAGTTTTTAGTCAATTGGAATATTAATTAAAATAATAGGCTCCATAGTATAAAAATATACTTTAATTCCTTTAAATACTTTTTATATTAATTTAAGTCTAGCTGCTCATATTATTTAAGTGAAACTTTAGCTTGATTAAAATCCTAGCCCAGGCCCAATTGAGGAAAACAGTCCAATTGAAATCATTAGAATCTGTTAAAGTTGCAACCTGGCCCATGTGGAAAAATAAGCCCTCTTATGGTTAAAAATTCACTTGACTGCGTGTGCTTAAGGCCCAAGGGCCCATTATAATTTAATACAAGTTTAGGGGGTTACGCAACAAGGGTCAAAAGGGCATACATGTAATTACATAATTATTTGAGAAGCTTGTCGAGAAAGTTTGATATAAGACACATAAAAGGGGGAAAAAAACTTATAGGAGAGGGCTTGTGCGATGCTCACCGAGAGAAGGGCTGAGTGCGACAATGGCTCTGGGTGGCTAGGAGTGACTGGCGATGCAACTGGGCTCCTCGGAATGATGGTGCGACCCAAAAGGAAGTGAGAGTTTAGAGAAAGAGAGAGAGAGAAAGAGAGAGAGAGAGAGAGAGAGAGAGAGAGAGAGAGAGAGAGAGAGAAACTATCAAACGGAGAAACTAATGAGGAGAGGAGCATGATTTCCAGCATGGGTTTACTGAGAAGGTGTGGGTTTGATGGGAATCAATCGGTCGGCAGTTTCTGAGTTGCGTAAGAGGTGACCTAATGTGGCGCCCCCGCCCTCGTTTGGGATTTGGCGGAAATTGAAACGTCAGAATATGCAATGCAAGGTTACCTACCGCTCTTACATGACAGATAAGATGCAATACACCTAATGATAACTAGCAGTATGCAGTATACCGCAACGAAAAGTCAACTTAAGTCAAATAATGGAACAATAGTCATGGTACCGAAGAACATAAAATCCAAAATTCATACTCCATAAGAGTCATCAAAAGTAAGTTTCCAAAAGACACTCCCAAAACACGGGACCAAAACATCCAGCTTAACAAAAGAGTCATTTCCCAAAAGTGGTCTCATAAGATTGATCTTTATCTTCAGAGTGATTTGGGCTTCACTCGCTTCTCTAAAACTCAGTCCCTGTCCCGATTATGGGATCTTTTAAAATTTTTTATGTGCTGAAGTATCTCAGTGATTGCTTGGTCAATTGACTCGAGATGATCCAAAATGGAAGGCTCAGACGAGTTTATGATCATTTTAGGCACAATACTTTCCGGAGGAGGTTCTGTCCTCTTGCTCTTCGTCGTTTGTGTTTACTAAACTTGTCATAGCTTCTATCATTCCGAGTAGGGGAATGATAGTGGAAAATACAATAGTGAGATTTCAAGAAATCTCAATAAATAAATAAATAACATGTAACAGATATCATAAACAGATGAAAGCAAACTTAATAATGAATGCATGGACATGAAACTTTACTTATGCATTTGACCTTTCAAAAACACATCGTGTAAAATATGACTTTCATACCTTTTCTTTCATAAACATTCTTTCTTCATTTCATACTTATTCACTAAACATACTTATGAGCTCGGTTCTTGATCATGTAGCATAGCTTTGACCTCGAGGCCTTTATTAACTTATAAATGGACACCTCACGGTTTCCATATGCATCGTGTGTTCCCCGCTAGTTGCCATATCAACCATTGGCCACTTTGACTAAGGTGACTACGTCTTACTTTAAACTTTTATAGTACTGCAGCTCGCTTCGCCTTCACCATGGTGCACCCATTAACTTTAGGTGTGATCCTGCTCTGGTATCCTTTTCTTTTATGAATCATTCGAAATCCATCCACCGTACTTCATTGACCCAGAGATTACCACTCCATTTTAAACACTCCTGAGTGGACAGAGGAGTTCCACTAGGACATTTTCCCGTCCTAGCCCTTGGGGTCATGATAAAAACTTTTAAAAAGACTCTTTTCTTTCAAAATATTTTCACAATCCCAATGCATGTGACATGACAATGAAAACTTAGACTTTCATGAGATCATGAGACACATGCAATACTGAATACTTCATCGTGATCATATAACATTCAAACATGCAATTTCAATACATTTTGTGTTACGGCTTGAAAATATTAGAACATGCGAATTTGTTCTTTTATAACAATTCCAGGGCATTGAACATCAACCAAAGGACAAACATTCAATACTTTACATGTAAGGGCCGAAACATTCAAATCCTAGCATATCCAAGAATCATTCTTGGCTCATTAAACTTCCACCACAAAACAATCATACTTCATATATGGCAATAGCTGAAGCCTTTAAGCTTGAAAACAATTATTCCAATCAAAATTTCATGAACTTAGAATCTTCTAATGTATTAAACAAACTTTAACAAGAACATTCATGGGTGGCCGAAACATTCTAATGGTCATAGATAAAAATTATATTGAACTTAGTCCCATACAAGATTCAGTTAAGTAACAATCATTCACATACAAATACATATTGTGCAATTTGAACCCTAGATAGCTTCCTTTTCCATTTTCATAACACGAATGTATTCCATAGGCCATTCTATTTATACATTAGATAATCATACTAGGAAGAGATAATATCATATGGAAGAAACTTCAATATAATGGACAACCACATAAACTAAACAACCAACAAGTTCACAAAACATATACATAAAATATCCAAGTACAAATTAGAAGTGTACTTACAAAAATCTGAAATATAAGCAAGCTACATATTACATGTGGTGCTCTCAGCCCTGGTTGGGATTTGACGGAAACTGAAATGCCGGGACATGCAACACCAAGGTTACCTGGCCCTTGTACATGACATGTAAGATGCAATGCACCTACTTATAACTAACAATATGCAGCATATCGCAGTGGAAAGTCTACTTAATAAAGGAAACATTAGTCATGGTACCGGAATATAAGATCCTAATACTATTGCATAATTCAAAAGAGTCATCATAGTTGATACAAGTTTCTAAAGAACTCCCAAAACCCAAGACCAAAACATCAAAAGCTAAACAGAAGATCCTTTCCCAAAAGTGGCCCCCTGATATTGTCTTGATCTTCAGTGAGGTTCGAGCCTCATTCATTTCTCTAAAGCCCAGTCCTTGTCCCAATGATGAGACCTTCTAAGCTTTTCTATGTCTTCAATTATCTCAGTAATTACTTTATCAATCGACTCGAGATGGTCCAAAATGGAAGGCTAGGATGAGCCTATATCCATCTTAGGCACGATCCTCTCTGAAGAGGTACTGTCCTCTTGCGCGTTGTCATTTGCGTTGACTAAACCTGTCACATTTTCTATCATTCCGGGCAAGGAGTGATAGTGGGTAAATACAACAGTGAGATTTTAAAAAATCTCAGTAAGTAAACAAATAATGTGCAACAGATATCATAAGCATATACAGCAAACTTAACAATGAATGCATGGCAATAAACTTATACATATGCACTTGACCTTTCAAAGACTTCATATAAAAGCATGACATCTCATAACTTTTGCTTTCATAAGCATGCTTTCAACATTTCATACTTATTCATTAACATACTTATAAGCTCATGGTCTTTCTTGACTTATAACATAATATTGAATACCTCACGGCTCCCCTATGCACCGTGTATTCCCCGCTAGTTACCGCATCAACCATTGGTTAATTTGAGCAAGGTGACTACGTCTTGACATTTATATACGGCAGCTCGCATTTTGCCTTCACCATAGGTGCACCCACTAGCTTTAGGTGCAATCTTGCTCCAGTATCTTTTTTCTTTTAGGTACCATTCGAGATCCGCAAACAGTACTTCGTCGTCCCAGGGGTATCCCTCCATGTATAAATAAACTTTGTACAACCCAAACCCTAGCATGGCATTCTTCCTTTTTCATATCATACACCTCTTCCTTAGACCGTTTTAATCATGTTTTTTTTTTAAAAGTCATAACAAAAGAAGTTTATAACACATGGAAGAACATTAAAGTCACAACAACCATACAAAACCGAATCAATCAAAAAGTTCACCAGCCATATGCATAAAATATCCAAGTACAAGTTAGAGGTGTACTAACAAAAATCTGAAATATGTGTTTATAGCAAGCAAACTAAAAATCACATGTAATACTATTTAGGATCATTGCTCAAGAAAACCCTAACCCATATGTTCATGTGTAGTGCTTCTTACGGCCTTTTATTTCCAAGCAAACTCCAACTTTTCAGACCCTTCCCTCTTGAATTTGAAACTTGCCTTCCAATAAAAATCCTATCTACAACTTACTAGTGTCATGACCGTCTTTCCTCAAAACACCATGTTTTAGAGCTTAAAGACAAGTAGGGTTACATATCTTTCTTGAACAAAAATCCTAATCTAACCATGTGAGTATGGAATAACCTTTCAAAATACAAGCTAAATCCACCTAGCTCAAGTGTGTGGATGTTAGAGCATAAGTTCTAGATGAACTATGCTTAAACCAAATGCTCCTCTCCCTTCAATCCGTGCATGTGTGTGTCGTAAGGGAAATGTTGCTTCATACCTTCTAGTCTCTTCTTTTGAAAATATCTCCTAACTTTACTTAATTTCCAAGTGATGTTTGAATGAGAAGAAAGTATGGTGAAGAGTATTTGGATGGTGAGAAAATGATGAAAACTTGGGAGGAAATGTGTAGTGACCGAAATTCACAAGAGAAGCATAAAATGGCCAAAGGTTCTAGGGTTTTCGGTTTGTCCTCTTTTTATAGACATTTCAAAAAGCCTTTTGCATGAAACAAGCTTATGCATGGATGCCAAGTGGCATGTAGCCCTATGACCTCTTCCCATAGCTCATCATTTGATTGTGTTGGGAACCAAAAGCATCCTTTCCTACAAGTGGCGTCTCCCTCTTCAAAAACTGAATTCATCTTCCTCATTTGCCCTTCATTTCATGTCTTGGTTCAATATACCTTATGGCTAAAAGGTCTTTTACTAAACTCAAATCCTCTTCAATCTCTTGTGTGCATGAGTGCCAAATGGTATGTGAGGAGTGTGTGTGTAAGTGCAGGGGCTGCCGAACCCCTTTCTCTTCCTTAGTAGATCTTTTTTTCACCATACTTTTGGACAAGCATGTGATTGGTTCTCTTTCGGCACAAAGATCTTGCCCTAGCCGACCACCTCAAGGGTTTCTTACACAAGATTCTCTTCTAGAAGCCCTTAGTTGTGTAGCCTTCTTCCCTCATTGTTCTTGCACCTTTCCAAGGTAACCTTTTACCTACCTTCATGCATGGAAGACACATGGTAAAAAGTGAATCTTTTTCCTTGTGATACCCCGTATTTACGTGTAATTTAAGTAAATTATTTAATTAATTAAGATTATGGGCTTTCTTGTTTTAAATTTTAGATGGTTTGCGTGGTATTATTTTAAGATTTTTAACTGTTAATTTAATATGTTTTCTTGTTATAAATTATTGTTCATTATTTAAATTGCTTTTTACTTTAAATTAGTTTAATGTTGGACTTAAAAGTATTGTATTGTTGGATTTTTATTATTGTTTTATTTTAGCTAGTCAATGCGTTTAAATCATTTTATTCAACTTCCTATTTTGAAGTTCTTTTCATTGGATCAATTTTGTGACCCAAGTTGTGAGGACTGGACCTCATTTCTTTCCCTCACTTTTTCTTTTTATCCTCCTCTTCTTCTTCCTTCTTTCTTTTTCTTCTTTCTTTTTCCCCTGCTTCTCTTTCCACGAGCCACCTTCCTCTCCCTCTCTCCCGTCAGTTTTCTTCGCTCTCCCCTAGCGCCGCCATGCATAGTCTGTGTTTGTCACCACCCCTCCCATTCTCTTCCCCTCCGGCCGGTGATCTCACCCATCCATTTTCAGCTCCTCCCTCGCCGCCATCAGTCCCCACGCTCAACTTTAAGCCGTGGCAACCTTTGTGCTCTAGCACCGTCGTCACCCCACCATCGGCTACCATATTTTCACTACAGGACCAGTGGCCTCCTAGCTACCTAGCCCACCCATCCTTAGCTCCGATCCACCATCGGTGAAGCTCTTCCATCTCCATTTCCAATTTGAGTATTTTGGCCTTCAACCGCCGCCCACGCCGCCACCCACTGCCATTAACTTCACCAATACCCCTAAGTTCTTCCCTTGTAATCCCAAGTCTTCATTTGTCCCCATTCAAAAGTTGGGTTTTTAAGACCCATGGCCCTTGTCCATTTTGCACTGTTGCGTGATTGTACTACCACTTTTAGCACCTCTGTGATTCTTCAAAAATTATATTTTAGTACTGTAAGTAATTTTTCAAAGAATTTCTTGAAATTTAAATATATTTTTGCACTAACAAATCTTCTGCAGTCTGGTTGGTTGTGCTGGACATTGAGTCCGAGGAGTAAGGAGTCGGTTGGTTGTGAGGATTGGTTGTTTATTTAATTGAATTATGCTTGCATGCATTTATGTTGTGTTTGGCATCTTGGCATTTATTGCATTATTTCATGCATGCTCATGTGTTGTGAACGAAAAACTAGATTTTTATGTAAGAGATGATTTTGAGTATGTTTGAAATGATTGGATTGATCGATTTGAGATAGATGAAACGAGACTGTAGAGATGGTGGTAGAGTCCCACCTGTGATTCCCGCTAACAGTGCACGCAGTAGGGATGGTGGTAAGCAAGGATGGTAATATAGTCCTGCCTATGATTCCCACCTACTGTACATGCGGTAATGATGGTAGTAAGCAGGCGTGTTGGTAGAGTCCTGCCTATGATTCTCGTCTACAATGCTCTGATAGGTACCCATTGTGTGGAAAGGAACTGTAGGAATGGTAGTAGGGTCTTGCCTGTGATTCCAACCTACGGTGCACACAGTAGGGATGGTGGTATAGTTTCGCCTGTGATTCTCGCCTACAATGTCTGATAAATGATTATGTTGGGTAATTTTCTGAAAAAATGGCAGATATTATTCATGGCATGTTTTTGGTCAAATGAGATTTTTGGACGTTCGTTGGAAAATAATCATTTTTGGAGAAAATGATGTTTTTTGGGTCACATTCGTATTTCGTCATGTACACACATGTTTGTTGGTTGCATTAATGCATTTTTATCTCTTAGGTTGCTTGGTTGATTACTTGCTAAGATTCATAATCTCACGATATTCGATACCCTACGGTATCGTTTTATGATACCGTAGATTTTGATGCAGATAGGAATGAAGAACCTAAGGATTCAACTCCATCGGAGAAGTGATTTGGGATCACTCGCTCATGCATTGGGATTTGTCTCCTACTTTTTGGCTATGTATTTGGTTTGTATTATATTTAAATTTGGTAACTGTATAACTTTTTAAAGGTAATTTATTTTGGATATCTGTATTTAAAACTTCTGGTACTTAGTTGGCTAACTTTTAATTAACCGCTGCGACTTTTGTTGTACACTTTTTACATGTTGCACACGCTTGAGCATTTATCGTTGGGGTGCATGACCCGTGTTGTCATCATCCCGACGTGATGCAAACCAAGGAGCTGGACATGCTGATCATACAAGCGGGAATGGAGCTGAATTTGCACAAGACCCTTTGTCACTTCCTAGTGGCCCAATTACAAGACTTAGAGCCAAACGTTTCAAGGAAGCACTAAATGGGCTAATCCAAGAGAATTGGGCTAATTCTAAAAAGACTAAGATGGGCTTAAACAATAATCAAGACCTAGTCCATGTCATCAAAACAATTGAAGAGGGTAATTAGCATGAACTTCTGGAGCCACTAAGCCCAATGATTCGAAAGGCCAACTCATTACCCAGCCCATTGTCCAGCACGATTTTGAAACGTCATTCTGGGAAGATTCTAGACGAATTAGCCCTCAAGTTATATCTCATTGGAAAACCTCATGTCTCTAGTTTCCAACACCTCAAACGGTGTGCAATTTGGAGTCTTCTAGAGGAAGTTAGAAGGATTTTACTGAAGGGTGTGCAGGGTAGGCAGGATTTCGCGAATTTTCAGATTCATTTGTCTTTTAGAATTCTCTAGGCAATAGTCTTTTGAATTACCCATGCTTGGAGGGTTGTTCCAAGTATATATAGAGGCATTTAGAATTTGAATAGACAGATTATGTTTTTGCAGAAAATTATCATTGTGAAGTCTTGTGTTCCTCTTAGTTCTTAAAAGAGTTCTTGAACTTATCAAGTTACCTTGTGGTGTTCAAACAACCAAACTTATCACCTTGATTCTTGAGGGATTCTCAGGTTTTCTTGGTGTGACGTTTCAATCCTTCGTAATCTTGGTTTTTATCTGGTTAGGTGACGGGTCAAGGCTCAACCAATCTTATCTACACGATCTTGGGGTTCTAAACCATCATTGTTATTGGGTTTCATCACAGTTGTTGGTGGAGATCATATCATTTGGTATCAGAGCTTTGGTTCTAAGATAAGTTTGTCTATCTTTTATTTTTGTTTTTATTTTCCTATTCATTATTGAATTGAAAAAAAAAATCGTCAAAAGAAAAAAAAATCGTCAAAAAAAAAAAAAAAAAAAAAGAAAAAGAAAAGTAAACTATTCTAGTAAGAAAATTTTTGAGTTCTTGTTTCTCACCTTATTTGAGTTCTTGACCTTTTTTATGAGTTTTGGTTGTTTCTTATTTTTGAATTGCTGTTGGATTATTTTTAGTTAGTTTCTTAAAGTTTGATTAAGAACTAAAGAGATAAAAAAGAGTGGAAAAAGGCAAGAGTGTGTGAGTCCATAAGAGGGTAAAAGCTGTTTAGAGTGAAAACACGAGTGCAAGTATATCAATTATTGAGTGAAACACGTGAGGGAGTGTTTGTGAGGATTCTAACCTTGTTTTGCAGATTTTAATCATGTCCAATAATCAAGAAGAAGACACAACCGAAGAATTTCGACAACCAGTACTTCCGAATCTCCAAATGCAAGCATTGTTAGGGGAGATGAGGCGTATGTTGAGAACAGCAACAAGATATCCCCAATAGGTAGCAAGGTAGGCATGTTCCGTGGAGGAATGTTGAGGAAGAGGCGGATTCGGAGGAGTTTGATGAGCCATATTTGAACTGGGGCAGATTTGAGTGTGGGTATGGGAATAGAGAAGCTAGGATGGGTAGGCCTAGGAGGGATAATGATTTAGGAAACATAAAGATTAAAATCCCATCTTTTCAAGGTAAAAATGATCTTGAAGCTTATTTGGAGTGGGAAACTAAAATGGAGATGGTGTTTGATTGTCACAACTACTCGGAGATAAAGAAGGTTAAGTTGGCTACAATTGAATTCACCGATTATGCCATTGTTTGGTGGGATCAATTGTTGATTAATAGGAAGAGGAATAGAGAGCCACCCATGGACACTTGGGAGGAGATGAAAATGTTTATGAGGAAGCGTTTTGTACCCAGTCATTATTATAAGGGATTGTTTCAAAAGTTGCATAGGTTAATTCAAGGTTCCAAGAGTGTGGATGAGTATTACAAGGAGATGGAGGTAGCTATGATCAGGGCTAATGTAGAAGAGGACTGAGAAGCCACCATGGCTAGGTTTTTGCATGGCTTAAATCGTGAGATTGTAGATATAGTTGAGATGCAGCACTATGTTGAGTTGACGAATATGGTGCATAAAGCCATAAAGGTGGAGGAACAATTCAAACGGAAGGGATTAGCTAGGAGGGGACAACCTATGGCTACCACTAGCCCGTGGAAGATAGCTCCAAAAAGGGATGACTAGCTACAAAATAAGCCAAAGTTTGAATCCTCTAAGAATGCTAAACCAACGACCGCTGCTACTTTAGGTAATACAAAAGCTTTAAGTTCTAAAACACTTGATATTAAGTGTTTTAAATGTCAGGGGTGAGGACACATAGCCAGCCAGTGTGTGAACAAAAGGGTGATGGTGATAAATGCCCAATGAGAGCTTCAGTCAGAGAATGAGGAAAAAGTAGATGATGACATGCCATCTTTGGAGGATGTCGATGATGAGCAAAATGTTGTGGTTGGAGATTTATTGGTAGCAAGGTGAGTTCTCAATGTGCAGGTTAAAGAGGAAGAAAGTAACCAAAGGGAGAACTTGTTTCATACTCGGTACCTTGTAAATAACAAAGTTTGCAGTGTCATTATCGATGGAGGGAGTTGCACAAACGTAGCCAGCACTTATTTGGTGGAGAAGTTGGTCTTAACCACCTTGAAACATCCTCAACCTTACCGGCTTCAGTGGCTGAATGAATGTGGCGAAATCAAGGTGATTAGGCAAGTGTTGGTGGCACTATCCATTGACAAATATGAGGATGAGGTACTTTGTGATGTGGTTCCTATGCATGCATGCCATTTATTGTTGGGAAGACCATGGCAGTATGATCTGAGGGTTATGCATGATGGATT
>QEOT01007468.1:52367-64336 GCA_003123785.1 Pterocarya stenoptera | reverse complement strand
TTTTTTTTTTTTTTTTTCACAAATTGCATCCGTAGTTTAATAAACCCTTTATTTGATCACCAAATCTTCACAACCTCCTCACAGTCCACATTCCATTTTTTTTTAATTTTTATTATTTTTTTCTTTTATCAAATATTTATTATATGAATAATGAATAGAAAATTTGAAATAATTTAAAAAGAATAAATTCAAAACAAATTTTTAAAAAAATATTAAAAAGTTAAAAAATTAAAAAAAATGTGGAGTGTGAAGTGTGGTAGAGGTTGTGCAGCAAAACTCAATTATGCATCAGCTTATA
Source organism: Pterocarya stenoptera (assembly GCA_003123785.1). Lineage (NCBI taxonomy): Eukaryota > Viridiplantae > Streptophyta > Magnoliopsida > Fagales > Juglandaceae > Pterocarya > Pterocarya stenoptera. Next base: position 64,038 of record QEOT01007468.1, on the reverse strand, counting down.
ATTTCCCTATTTTCTTTGTCCATCTTTTGTGAAGATGTAGGCTAGGTGCTCTGATGCAAGTGGCATTAGTCCTGATTTTGTCCTGTCGTTCGATGTTTTTGTGAGGGTGAAGAAGTTGCTTAGGACCCTCTAATGTGACTGCGTTTGGGACATTCTTGGTCCTTTTGTTTTCTGGAAGCTTCGATGTCAAGGGCTACTACCTACATCCACGATTCCATGATTCATTTAAGTTACAACCCATCTTACTTGCTTCAGGGATCAAAAGAATGGCGTTTTCTTGGAGAATTTGTTGCTATCATTTGAACAAAAAAAAAAAAAAAAAAAAAATCATTCTATTTAAATTAGTGTTGCAAAAATGATTATGATCTTCAAAGAATTGGCTGATCCAACTCCTTGGCTAAAGACTTGGGCCAGTGTTATGATTCCAACGGGCCGAACACAAATCCTGTCCTTCGCATATTCGTCATAGAAATATATTATTTGCCAAAATTTTCCAATAATATTTTTAAAAATAATATAAATATACCAAAATTTCATCATTCTGAATTGACTGGGCGTTCTTTAAACGTTTTAAAAATTAAAAAACAAGCAAATTTAACCATTTTTATATTTCAAAATACCAATTGAGTTAGCGAATAATCTTATTTGTTAATATTTAAAAACAATGTCGAAACGGTACCGTATTAAACATGTTCGGTTTGGTTGAACTGAGCCTTGGGCGTAATAGTTTTCGGGTCAACAAATAACAATAACCGCGTAAACGCCATCGGTAAAGCTCCAAAGGCGGATAATTGTTCCGAACCACAACCTTCGGTCCAGACCCGATTTGAAGTGAAGTCTCTCTCTTTTTCTTTTCCTACACATTGGGTCTCTCAGTTGAAACTTGAAGGAGAGAACAAAGCCGGGATTGGCGAACATGGAGAATGGTGAAGTCCCCGAAAACGCCAACGAGCGTAAGCTCTTCGTCTCTATCGTTTTTCTCCTTAACTCTTCAAAGGTTATTGGATTTTGTTTACTGGGACCCTCTAAAATTCTGTATTTTTGTTCCCCTTTTTCCTCATTCGTTGTCATATTCAGATTGCCCTGGACCCCGATCAGAGTGTGCCGGAAAATCCGACGCTTGTCAAGGCTGCCCTAATCAAGAAGTTTGTGCTACTACCCCTAAAAGCCCTGACCCAGGTTCTCTTTCTCGCTTATTTCTTAAGTTTTTTCCCCTTATTGACCATCAATTTGGACATTTAATTAATTGGTATTGGTTTTCGGTTTTAAGTTTACCAACTACTGGTGGATTAACTCTGGTTTCCCTTGGTCATATTTCCCGAGGTCCTGAGATTTTCCTAATTTTGCCCGAGTTTCCGCAATAAATATAGAGCCCATTTCTGTATGATGTTCAAGTACGCTCTTAGTGTTAGGGAAAGTACTACTACCGACAAGCTCAAGGCGTTGGATTTTGGGCCGGTTCCACGTGTCTTGTACTGATATTAAGCATGCGTTGTTGCAATGAGAGAGCTTGCTGATATCTTGGAAAAACTCATGTTTAATGCACGAAACGGGAGAGGAAGTTTTTCTATACATTTTTCACATGGTCTTGTGGTCATCGTTTATTACGAACAATGGAACAAGTATACCACATCTTAGCCGTCATTCTCTTTGGCATTGAGGTTATGGATATATTTCTGAAGTCCATGTTACCCAAAATGTCCGAGTCTATAGCTCATCCCAGGCTTGTCCTTTGAAAAATGGGATACATCTTGATGAGGAAACTTGCAACCTAAAATATTGAAGCAGAAGAGTGGTATTTGCACTGATTAAATATACAAGGAAAAAATTTAATTATAGAGGTATCACTCGATCTTATTTTGGCTTCCTGCTGGTTTGATCAGAGTAAGTAATCCTCATTTGATTATGCTTGATATAAGTTTTGAGAAAAGACCTTTCCCTGAAAGCTCGTTAAGTTATGCATGGGGGCTTCTGACATACTCAGAGTAATTCAATTTGTGGAGTTCAGGTATTTAAAGTCATGCATGGGGTGCAAGGTCACTCTTTCAATATATATTTAAGTTATCATTCATATAAGAAGTCATATTGACTTTGTAATGGCTCATATTATGTTCATGACTAAACTGCCAGAAGAAATGTCTATATTTTGATGGAGTGTTTTCTTTGGTACAAATTTTGCTTAAGCTGGATTGGTGTCCATCTATGCACAACATTTTTTTTTATTGTGGTTCGCAACTTATCCCATGTCGTTAATATTATATGCACACAGCGGCTGGATTTTTGTCTTAACGCTTCCTATATTTGTTTCTGCAGATTTGGTTGTAATTGCAGAAAGAATGGCAACTGTTAAGCATAAGATGCTAGTTTTATCAGGGAAAGGTGGTGTTGGCAAGAGCACGTTTTCTGCCCAACTATCATTCGCTCTAGCAGCTATGGGCTTCCAAGTGGGTCTCCTTGACATTGATATTTGTGGCCCGAGCATTCCAAAGATGCTTGGCCTAGAAGGTCAAGATGTCCACCAGAGTAGCCTTGGTTGGTCTCCTGTTTATGTTGAGTCCGACCTTGGGGTTGATCATGTCGATTGGATTCATGCTTCCTAACCCTGATGAAGCTGTTATATGGAGGGGTCCACACAAGAATGGGCTCATTAAGCAATTCCTGAAGAATGTGTACTGGGGCGAACTTGATTTTTTGGTTGTTGATGCTCCTCCCGAGACCTCAAACGAGCACATCTCCATTGTCCAACTGCTTGAGGCTACGGGAATAGATGGTGCCATTATAGTCACCACACCACACGTTTCCTTGATTGATGTGTGGAAAGAAGTGAGCTTCTGCAAGAAAGTTGGAGTTCAGGTGTAACACCCCCTTCCTGTAAGCTAGGTATGTCACGTATTTTTCATGAAAATAAATCCGGCAAGAGATTCTCTAATTTCATGATTAAAAAAAAGATACTGAAATTTATTATGAAATAAAAGGTCTCATAAAATTGTCTTCTAAAAACATTAAATGAATAAACTGAATAAATTCATGTCATAAAAGACATGTTTTATTTTAGAAAGTCTGAACTAAAACATGATAAAATGCTCCTTTTACTCCTGGCCTGCTTGCTCGTAATCATCATCTTCACCTGGGTGGTTAAAAACATGAAAATAAACTAAAATTAGTCGATGACTCAGTAAGAAACCCATCACAACGTAAACGTAATAAACATAAGTTTTTTATAAGAACTTTCATGCTGAGAACTTAAAAATTTATGACTGATCATGCTAATGCTTATGCTGTGTATGACTAATTTATCTGAGCTAACTGACTGATTTATCTGACTTATCTGACTGGTTTATCTGACTGGCCAACACACTTAATCCTGTGTGCAAGGTTGTGCACCAGTCCCACATCTCGCTGCAGAAAGGGGAACTGCTGATAGTATTCTAGCATACTATGGTGGACCACGACTGAGTTCGTGGCTTGCACACCACCCTGAACTGAACTGCATTGGTACCATGCATCTGAATGGCCATCTATTAACTGATCTGAACTTATCTTACACTTGAACTTAAGATAGATTATGTGTTTTATACATATGAGATGCATGACATAATACATATATAATTATAATTTCTGAATCTAAACATGATGCGGAATGACATGATCGTGTGCTATGTTAGATGATATGCTTGCACATGACATGAGTGATACATAAAAATTGGCTATCAATGAACTGGCTTGAATAATACTTATATATAAGCTGATCTGTGATGATCCTAATTTGTGATCAAATTACTTATCTCGCTGCGTTTCTTCTTGAATAAAACTTTGTAATTTGAGACCTATATACAAATAAATAACTATCACTAAATTGTTGGAAATAAATAAATACTATATCTTACTTAACTAAATTTGAAATTCTAAAAGATAATCTACAACTATTTTGTTTAACACTAAAATCAATAAATCCTGATATTTTAAATTATTTAAAATACTAATAACATATTATAATTTAGTAAAACACTTGAGCTATTCTAAATAAGTCATAAACTTAATTTCTTAAAATAGTTTTCCTTTCTTAACATAATTATTCAATTTTATAAGAAATCTAATAAATATTAATATCATTTAACATACTCTTAACATATTTCTTAATTTTCTTATTTAAAGTATCTATAATAATTTTTATTAAAATTCTATTAAATAGATAAAAGAAATCTTAACTAAAATATTAGGCTCAATAATCTACTTTAAAATATAATTTAAATTCTTTAAACATTTTCTTATAAAATAAACATTAGACTAATATATATATTTAAATAAAATATGACTCCTCTTTGAAATATTAAGTCTAATAAATCACTAAAAAAAATATGCTTGAAACATCATAAAATTGGCCCAATTTAAATTACAAATCTTATTATATAATATGTCTAACCATCCTCAAGTTTTAGCCCACAAAGGAAAAGCCCATCAGATTTAAAACAAGGCCCGAAACACTCTTTAAAACATAAGCTAACAGCTAAGCCCATCATTTCATAGGGCCCAAGGCCCGATTGTGAACTCAAGTGATACACATTACTCGACAGAAGCAAGGAAATGGTGCTGTGCAAGAGGAAGCACCGTGCCCGTGCGAGAGAGAGAGACAGAGGCTCACCGAGAGGGAGGTGCACGACGGGGATGGACTGGACGGCTGGGAGTGAAGGTGGCGCAACTGGAGGCTGCTTTGAGGTGGTGCGACACCGAGTGAGAGAAAGAGAGAGTTAGAGAGATAAACTGCTATAAACCGAAACAGGAGAGAGAGAGAGAGAATAGGCTGGTGGCTGCCGAGACCTTACCGGAAAAAGGAGTGGCTCGACGGGGGCTATGGGTCGGCGACTTCTGTGGTGGTCAAAGAGGGTTTCGGCGCCTCAAGAGGTGGCTATCGGGTAAGTGGGTTTTCTCTGTTTAAATGTTCAACTCTGGTTTGATGTGTGGGTTTGTCGATGGGAAGAAAACTGTGAAGAGGAAAAGGGAATTTAAGGTAGGGTTTTGATGTGAGATTTGGTCTTTCATTAGAAGCTGAGAGATGTACGGGCTAGGAGTTTTTAAGTGAGTAACAGAGGCTAACCTTGAGGTGGGTTCGGCTGACTAGAGGGAAAAAAAAAAAAAAAACTTTAAATTTCAAATAACATTCTAGAAATTGAAATCTGATACAACGTAGGAAACCTTATTAAAATGAAACTCTATCAAATTTTAAATAACAACTATAATAGAAAAATATATATATAGAGATAAAGTAAATATTAATTCTAATAAAACTATAGTCATAATAATTTAAATTCTAAAATAAACGTTTACTAGAAAACTTACTTATATATCCTAAAACTAAACTGGTATGTTACATCAGGTTCTCGGGGTCGTTGAGAACATGAGCAGTTTGTGCCAGCCGATGATGGATTTCACATTTACGAGGATGTCAGAGACAGGTGAACATAGAGATGTTACTGAGTGGGTTAGGGAATACGTGAGAGAAAAAGCACCAGAACTTCAAAATTTGATTGCTTGCAGCGAAGTTTTTGATAGCAGCGTTGGTGGTGCAGAAAAAATGTCTAGGGAAATGGGTGTGCCTTTTCTTGGGAAAGTACCGTTGGATCCACAGCTATGCAAGGCAGCCGAAGAAGGTAGATCCTGCTTCATTGATCAGAAATGCAGGGTGAACGCTCCTGCACTGAAGATGATCATAGAAAAATTGACTGAAAATCATGGGTTCTCAAGAATGTTGGTAGATGATTGAGCATAGGCGGTTAGCTTCATCTTGTGGTCCATGAGGATTAAAAAATTTTGTTTTTGCGTTCTTCTGTTTCATTTGTTTATGGCGTTTATATAGGCTTTGGTTAGTTTTTATCAACAGAGTTGTTTAGAACATGACTGACTGCATTGTGAATATAATGATAACCAGTTGCAATTGGGGTTGCTTGACCATAGTGGTCTCTTGATGGTTTTATACAGGTGATAATGTTCTGGAGTAATAATCTTTGACTTACACCAGAAGCACAGGTACTGCTCATATGAGCCTTAGTTCTTGCAAAATGATAGCAGCGGCACTCATGTTGAAGAAAAATAATAAATAAAAAGGGAATTCCTTCTTATGATCCTCTCTCTCTCTCTCTCTCTCCCCTTTATTGGAGTCTAGAGGAGCTTGCCATACCCATCAATGGCAATGATCATAGCACAATGACAAACATGAGTCCCAAACTCTGCAAAAGAGGACGCATGTGATATTCATACGTCACCCGTGGAGAATCTTATCTGAAATCTAGTTAATTTCTTATCAATCCGGGGAGCTTAATTTTATTTCCCAGAACCCTCTATATATGTCAAAGATATATCAATCTTGCAAGTAGAAAAACAAAAAAGGAGGTGTCGTCGTCGTCCGTGACAAGATCTAGTCGCTGCCTATCATTGGTCCTCCTACGCTATCTCCTGTAAATCCCCATCCATCCATTTTCCAATCATCACTCGCTGCTTGTCCTTTCCCTTTTACTTTCCACTCCTAATATCCATTTTGGATGAATGAGTTTTGCGTAATCTATGTAAGATGAGTTTAGATGTATTTAGATATTACGATTAGTTTAAATTTATTTATAAGAATTTAAAAAAAATTATGTATTCTACATGTAAAGAGATATTGAGTTGAAAAGTATTATAGATCTCATGTGTAAAAAGATTTTGAATTGAGATGAATTTAATAATTTAAAAACTGAATATTTAGATATTAAGACTCAATAGAAAATTAAATTAAACTAAATTCATGTTAATTCAGTTAAAAAAAAACTCGATCATACTTCCATTAAAATAAAAAAAGAAAAAAAAAACCTGACCATTCTGTTAAAAAAACCACTTTAAGCCAAAACAAAACAAATGCATAACAAATCTCAATTTTTTTTGGTCTTCGTTGTTACCGATTCTACGCCCCAGATCTCGTGAAAGACACAAGAAAATGAGAGTTATGTGACTCTCCACCCTTTTCCTTGGATTCAACGGTGATGCAGCCACCTATCGTTATCATCGATGGGCCATTCTGATGGTCCCTACTTCCTCCCTCGAGAAGCCCGCCCACCATTTCTCTTTCCGATTACCTTTATCTTACGGAGTATTCATCATTTTAAAGTTTATTATTTTTTTATCATTTTAAATTTTGAGTATTGTTATGCATTATCCTACACACCACATATTAATGTAATTTTTATTTTTTTTAAATTTTTTTTTATTTTACTCTTCTTGAAATATTTATATTTTTTTATTCTTCATTCATATAATACACATTTAATAAGAAAAAAAATAAAAAAATAAAAAAATTATAATGTATGATGTATAAGATGATACAAAGATTAATTCTTAAATTTTAGGGTGCCAGTAGCATTGCTCGTATGTATATATAACACTCTATCGTCATTCATTCACCAGCCTCTCTCACCCTATCATTAATCGTTGTCAAACGCATTGCCTATAAGCCTTCGTTCCTCTTACTATCCTTGTTTTTTTCCTCTCTCGCAGTCATGGGAAAGATCAAGATTGGGATCAATGGTAATTATATCATGTTCGACTCCATTTTTGTTTGTCTTAGTGTGTTTTTGTTTAAAGGATGCTTATTTTGATGTTTAATCAATTTGTGCTAACGAAGATGAGGGTTTTTGTGTTATTAAATGGTGAAGGATTCGGAAGGATTGGGCGCTTGGTGGCAAGGGTCGCTCTTCAGAGAGATGACGTTGAACTCGTCGCTGTTAACGATCCTTTCATCACCACTGATTACATGGTCTCTTTCTCTCTCTCTCTCAATCAATGAAGCTTATTTTTCGAAAACATAACCACACAGACGCGTGTTTGTGTATGTGTCTGTTTTAGATGTGGATTCATAGGTAATGTTGTGAAGTTATTAGTCGAGTAACTGTTGGAAGATTCTTTACATTCACATGTGTGCATTTCTTTTTGTATGTATCTATCTTTGTATATTGCTCTGATTACCTAACTGTTTCTAGTGCACGCACTATCTTTAACTGTGGATATAAGAAACACCTTGATGAGAATCTTTTTTTAGTTGTGTGATCAGAATTGATGATGATCTATTTGCCGTACGTTTCCTTGGGAAGTATTTGTTTATGCTTCGCATTTTGAATTTGTCGGGATCTCCCAAAATTGGCTGAAAGTTTCCACAGGCAGTCGGAGAGGACTCATTCTTTGAAATTGATGTGTATTAATATCCAGTTATGCTTGGTCTAATTTTGTTATTGTACTACACAACAGACCTACATGTTTAAGTATGACACTGTTCACGGCCAATGGAAGCACCATGAACTCAAGGTTAAGGACTCGAAGACCCTTCTCTTTGGGGAGAAGCCGGTCACTGTTTTTGGTATCAGGTATTGTCTAGTTCATTGTTCATTTGCTTGAGGAAATTGGGATTTTCTTATTGAATGCTTGCATGCTTTATATACTTGTTTTGATAATTAGGAACCCTGAGGAGATCCCGTGGGCTGAGGCTGGAGCTGAATTTGTTGTTGAGTCCACTGGAGTTTTCACCGACAAGGACAAAGCTGCTGCTCATTTGAAGGTTTGTGATTAAGTAGTGCTCACATGGTGATAATTGACTATAAAAAATTATGGGTTAAAACACTTTTTACTCTAAACTACCAGGTGTTTTATACTTTGCTCCTTAAACGATCAAACTAATACATTTCACCCTTCAAGTACCGCCAACTGTCAAATAGCATCAATCATTAGGATTTAATGGACATCATCCTAATGATCAGATTTAACCGAGGGTGCCTTTGCAAGTTCATGGTAGTTTGAGTGTAAAATTGTCTATAAACTGTTTTATGTTTGAGGGATTGGTTTTCATGTCACAACAGTTATTCTGCTTTTAAGTCCATGCATCATCGTTTGAACTATACACTGCTCTTTTGATCTGTGGTTATATTTTTGTTTTATTGTCTACTCGTTATTTTTTTGTTGAAGTTCTTCTCTCTTGTTCTCTTATTGTTGTGGAAAATCAAGTTTTGGTTCTCTGTGTTGAAGAAAAATGGAACTTAGGATGCTAATCGGTGCTTGATTTCTGTTTTGGATCTGAAATTAATGGGCACTAAACAATTTTGTGTAGTAAATGCTTTTTACTTTCATTCATCTGTTGCTCGAAATTGTGCCCCTGTTTTGTCTACTAACTTGTTTTTAATTCTACGTTTGTTTAGGGTGGTGCAAAGAAGGTAATCATTTCTGCCCCTAGTAAGGATGCTCCCATGTTCGTTGTGGGTGTCAATGAGAAGGAGTACAAGCCAGAGCTTGACATTGTCTCCAATGCTAGCTGCACCACCAACTGTCTTGCTCCATTGGCAAAGGTAGTTTTTGTACTTGGTTGTTGCCATACCATTATGAAAAAGGAAATGGAATTTAACCATCAACAAAGGAGATAAATAAAACGTGAAGATATTTTGATTCCGAAATATCTCTCTTGACAGGTAATCAACGATAGATTCGGTATTGTTGAGGGCCTTATGACCACTGTCCACTCCATTACTGGTGAGTGTACATTTGAACATTTTCTTTCCAGTTCGAATGGATTTGAACTTTTGATCGACGTGCATTATATGTCGTGCAGCCACACAAAAGACTGTTGATGGACCATCAATGAAGGACTGGAGAGGTGGTAGAGCTGCTTCCTTCAACATCATTCCTAGCAGTACTGGAGCTGCAAAGGTCTTGCATTTTTGGTTTTATAATTTTAGCGTTTCAAGCTTTCATGCCCAGGTCTTCCTTCGAAGACTGGCTAATATGCCTGTTGATTATTTAACTCCACAGGCTGTCGGTAAAGTGCTGCCTGCACTGAATGGGAAACTGACTGGAATGGCTTTCCGTGTTCCCACTGTTGACGTTTCAGTTGTTGACCTTACTGTGAGACTTGAGAAGAAGGCCAGTTATGAGGAGATCAAAGCTGCTATCAGGTAAGGATAAGGAATGTTTCCTTCAAAAAAAAAAAAAAAAAAGGAATGCTTCTAAATTTTTTTGGTTAATTAAGGAGTTTTGCATGAAGCCTCTACTACCACATAGGGACAGTAGAATTGTGTCAGATATTTTCTCATTACATTTTTTGCTTTTTGTTGTCTAGGGAGGAATCTGAGGGCAAACTGAAGGGAATCCTTGGTTACACTGAGGATGATGTGGTGTCCTCTGACTTTGTGGGTAACAGCAGGTAATGTCGTGTTGTGCTGATTCTTGTCATGATATGAATATGATCGTTACCTCCTTAGATGATTTTTAACTTTGGAGCATTTCAAATGAACACTTTTTAAGCTGGTGTCTGCAAATTTGTGGTGTTGTATCTTCTGGCTATATCAATGTTTATTGTTTTTGTTGCCATTATTTTTTTTTTTCTATAAATGGATTTGGTTTCTTTTGACATTAAATGGTCTTTTAGCTGGTACCTTATGTGAACGTGTAATTGAAGCTTATTTTGTGGTTTGTCTCCTTGTTGCAGTTCTAGCATTTTCGACGCCAAGGCTGGAATTGCACTGAACGACAACTTTGTGAAGCTAGTCGCTTGGTATGACAATGAATGGGGTTACAGGTAATACATGTTTCTATACCTTTACTCATTCTCACAACTGATGGGGAGTTATTGCCAGTGTCTCATTTCTAAATTTTGGATGTTTAAAGTAGAGGCTTTTAGTGTCTCTATTTACTTCTTTTAAACGGCTTGTTTTTGTTGCAGCACTCGTGTCGTTGACCTGATCCGACACATTGCCTCTGTTCAATGAGGGTTGTTGGGCTTCCAGACTGAGATCACCTGATGTTGAGCTTCCATTTCCTCCGGCTAGTTTGCATTTTAGTTTGTTTAAGGAGAGAGGTGTTTTGTAATAATGGATTTTGAGGAGGGTATTGTTAAACTAGTTATATCTCTCATCTGGTCTTTTATCTTCAAATCGGGTGGTCATTGTAATACCCTCTTTCTTTTTTCTCCATTTGATGCATTTTGACCAAATCATCTTAAACATTTCTTGGAGATATGTTAAGCAATTTCCTTGTTCCTCAGACATGGTTTTCTTTCATCCTTCGTCTTATTTGCTTGAGGTGTTTTTAATTATTACTGTATTTTATCCGATTACCTCATGCTGAGCTTCGACAATCCCAATTTTGTGAATTTTGGCAGTTTGGGGGATTATATTGGCCAGTTTAAAAATCTGGAAAACCTTACTTAGAAGAGGTAAACTATATCAGGCCATTAATGAAAAGAAAGCATAGCTGATTCTCAATGCATTCAGCAAAGGTTAACAAAACTTAACATCCTGAGTTTTAAATCTCATCTTTGAAGTTATAACATATGGGAAACAAGGGGATTATTGCAGGATAGAAATGCCGTGTGTTTTCAACTTGAGACCAACAACATCATAAATTCTAATTTCTGATTCCAAAAGAAAGTTTAGATATTATGTTCTTCGATACAAAAATGGAAATTCCATAGACTATAAACCAACAATCATGCAAAATCCATGACCTTTTCATGCTGTTATGACATCCTGAGACCCTGCAAACAAACAAAGAACACATTTCAAAATATTATCTAGTGATATGTGATCTAGATGTTTCATCATAATATTCATTCAACCACCAGTGACACTTTCGATGCCTCTGGCGTGCTACCTCTTAAAGAAGA
>QEOT01007468.1:32208-42283 GCA_003123785.1 Pterocarya stenoptera | reverse complement strand
TGTATTACACTTTTATAGGATGTAATGACTTCTGATGCTGTAGATAGATAAATGCTCAATGTGCCCCGGCTTAGAACAGAGCATTTGTTTTCTAAGCACATTATAGTTTTAACGTGTGTGAAGGAAAAAGTACATGCATAAAGCTATGGGTGGATCGATTCTAATGGCTTTTGTGTGCGCGTCTGTATGTGTGTATTGTAGTGCTTTATTGATCAAACGAGTAAGGTGACAAATTACAATAGCTTGAATTTGCCCATCTTGAATCAGGTGACATTTCTGGATGACCAGAGTTATCACCGAGGAATATCCCTCTATAGTCAAAATTTTCAGTAGCTTCATGTACTTTACTGCTATGTGGGCTGCAATTTCTTCTCCATGCATCAGAGCCTGATTTTCCTATCCAGGGCCGGCTCAGTAGATTTTGAGGTCTAAGGCAATAAGTTAAAACGGAACATTTTTCTTATATCAAATTAATTAGGTTATATTTAAATATATTTTTATTTAAAAATTATTTTTCTTGCTTTTTGAGATGCAAAATTACTAATTAAATTTTTATATTCAAGTTCTTCTAATATCTCTTCTTCTTAATTGATAATATGGCTAGTTCATTTAATCTTTCTTGTGACATTGTTGATCTTAGATAATATTTTATCAATTTTAATTTTGAAAAAACTTCTTTTTGCAGAAGCAACAGTAATAAGTATTGTCCATAAAATTCTGTAAGCAATACAGGCATTTGGATAAGAATCAAGTCTTTATATATAATTTAATATATTAATAGGAGTGTTTTCTACTACAGATAAAATTTCTTTTAAAACTTTTAGTTAAGAAAATAAATCTAAACCATCAATATCATATTTCAAAAAGCTTTCAAGATTAAGACAACTTTTTTGCAAACTACCATCGTCAAGTGATTTCAATTTCTTGATATTAAATAGAAAACAAAAAATATTTTCATATATTTGAAACTGTTCTAACTTGTTTTGAATTGAAGAAATTGCTTGATCTACTATGAATAAGAAATAATTAATTTTAAAAGATTCTTCAGTAGATTGTATTGTCTCTTAATTGACATTTTTATCAAATTGTTTTTTTCTATAAATTATTTGTTTTGCTCTAAATACAAGTTCTATTTCCAAACTAATTGCAATCCCTTTCAATGAAAGCATAGCATATTTAAATCAATTTTCTCTATAATGTTGAAACAAATAAATAAGACCTTTTAACTAATCAATGGCAACATCTATATGCATATCTTTAGATTGCAGACTTTTACTTATAGTATTGACTGCAAATAATATATCATACCATATGGTCATGCCTAATATGAATTCAAAATTCTCAATTTCATATGCTATTAAACAATTAGCTCCACTCTTTGTTTTAGAATCTTCAGTTATTTTTGTTAGTTGCAATAAAACTTTTCTTATTTGTGAATTGAAAATTTATTGCTTTGATACTTTCAATTCGACTTTTCAACGTGTTTGTGAGAGTGGTTTAAGAGTTAGAATCGACTCATTATTTTGTAAAATTTCTCATCGCTTTGTTGATGAAGAAAACAAAGAATAAATATGTTGGACTATTCTAAAAAATGATATAACTTTAGGACAAGAATTAGTCATGTCACATATAACAAAATTAAGATTATGACAACCACATGTCATGTAAAATGTTTTATGGTTTATATCAAACAATCTTCTTTGCACCCCTTGCTCTTTTCCTTTCATATTAGACCCATTATCATAACATTTTCCTTGAACATTATTAATATCAAGTTCAAGATTTTTTATTGCATCTAATAATTCGCTGAGAATACATTTTCCACATGTATCATCTACTTTAATAAATTCTAAAAAATGTTCTTCTATTTTTATTAGGCTTGTTGAAATATTAACACATCTTAGTATGAGAGACATTTGTTTTTGATAACTTGCATCTGGGGTACAATCAAGTATAATCGAAAAATATTTTGCTTCCTTGATTTTTTTTAATAATATGGTTTTTAATTTTAGTTGCTAGCAAGTATATTAATTCGTTTTATATACTATGCCCAAGATAATAATTATGAATTTCACCATATCTTGAATACGTCAAATGTATTCTTGCATTACTGGATCAAACTAAGAAATCATCTCAATTAGACTTAAAAAGTTTTCGTTATTTTCTTGGTAGATCTTTTCATTCTGTTATCGAAATGGTAAATTATTTTTACCAAGGGCTTTTACTACAACAATAATTCTCAATAACATTTTTTTCCAACGATCTTTTTCTTTGTTACTTTGTTCTTGGACTTTTTTTATCAATTGTTTTATATTTTAACAATCTCATTTCTAAATCAAACCAAGCAGTAATGTTAGTAATATACTCATTAGTTGTTTCATGGCTTTTAAGTTTAGCACTAAGATTTTTTCAGTTATCGGTTCCTTCATTAACTAGTTAGCTTATACTAAGTTTTGAATTAAACAACTTGCAACAAAAGCAGAATATTCTATTCAAGTTTTTTTAATACACTATCCATTTTCTATCATGTTTCTCCCAATTTAATACGTTTTGTATATAATATGTAGTGAAAAAATGTCTAGAGTTCTCATCCATAGGAAAGTTTATATTGCTATATCTAATTGGACCATTTTCTACTAATAAATCTCTTAATTTTGTATCAACATATTTCCATTGAACATGGTCATAAATATTTGAAAGAATAGAATCAGATATGTTCTCATTATTTTTATTTTCTTCTATACTTTTTCCAAATTCTCCAGTAATAATTGTAGTAGTACATGCTTGAGTACTATCCTCAGATCCCTTTTGTTGGGTTTGTTGTATTGTTTCATTATCTCCATATCCCTTTTATTGTATTCTTGATTTATTTTATTATCTTGTGGTCCTATTTGATGTGTTTCTTGATTATCTACAAATATTTCACCTAAATTTTCTACTATATTTTGTTTATTGGTAGTAACAAATTTATTTAAAAATCCCTTTTGGGATTTAATCAATTTTTCTATTTTTTTTTTTTAAGTTTCTCATATCCATATGCACATTTTCTATTAGACATTTTCTAGTAGAAAAGAACAATATACACTATATAAAATCTTACTGTGCTTATGAATATTCTAGAATAAAATAAATATTAACATAAAATAATAGAACCTGATTTAGTAAATGAGATTCACTTTTATATAACAAATGGCCTTCACTTTTATATAAAATTATTAATCGGCACAATAAAATAAAATATTTTAATGTTAATATCCAAATCAAAAAAATAAATTATAGACTAAAAGAATTGAAAGAGAAATAAACAAAGTTGAAAAAATAGCCAATAAGTGCCCATGGCCCATGGGCCATGTGAATTGAATTGTGAAAGCTATAAGCCTATGGTCGAGTCTTGAAGAATAAGACAAAAAACAACCAAGGGACAAGGATGTTCTAAACAAATCGTTTATGAAATCACGTGGATCTTTTATTGCCACAAACCTTCAGTGTTTCACTATATATATATATATGTATATATAAAAAAATAAAAAATAAAAACTTCACTTTATATAAAAAGTAGAAGTTGCAGCTTAGAACCTCAGATTAATCAGCTTTTAGCTTTACTTTCTTTTGTCATCAAAACATAGCAAAGCTGCAGTAGCTACTCAACATATGTTGTATGTCGGTGCGTGCGAGTAGAGACAATGGAGAGGCTGCCAATGCAAATACGAGCAAGATGGATGCGCAAGAGAGAGATTAGAGAATGGAGAGTGGAGTACAAAAGTGATGAAATAAGATTTGTTGATTTCAGGTATAAAATGAGAGTTTTTGAGATGTTCCGTTAGCTTTTTTTGGACTTTATAGAGGTAGATTGGAACATTAAATTTACAGTTATTATAGTGAATTTTAGCTTTCCTAAGGGAAGTTACAGAGTTTATGTAATTAAATAAAAATTTATATTTTTTTTAATAATTGTTAGCGTTTGTTTTTTATGGTAGAGTTGAGAATTGATTTTTTCAATTTTTAATGTTAATGTCTCTTTGTTTAGTTTAGATAATTTAATTTGTTTAAAATATTTTTTACTTAATTATTGTTTTAATATTTTCTGAGATCTTCTTTCACTACAAAGCCTTAGGCAACCACCTAACTCGCCTTATGGGAGAGCGGCCTGTAGACAGACTTCAATTCATTGTCTGCATAACATCAACAAATCCATAGAAAGCTGTAGACTTTTGGCAAACACGTACAACAAAAAGTACCGAACTAATTTCTAGGTAACTTCTACGCAATTTCTTCTTTTGAAATGGCAGTTAATTGCGTGCAGTTGTCGAAGAAAACGATGGAGATATTTCCTTGACATATCATCTCAATGGAAACATTGACCTCCTTCGTTCTCTTTGGAGATAGAATGTCTGCAGATTCCATGCCTCGTCACGGTGACTATAAGAGCAAAAAAAATTCAGCATTAGATGTCATTTGATTGGCACTATTTGAAATTTGAGACCCAAAAGAGTATAATACAGAAAGAAAAAACCAAAAACTAATGTTTTAGTATTTTAAATTCTTATGTTAACATCATCGGGACAGATGCAACCACAAAAATCCACAGTCCATTCAAATATGTTTGACATTTTTGTAGTTGAAACAAAGGTCACGGATTTCGATATGTTTCGAACTACATGCAATAATTGGACAAACCGCGTGCATGTGCCTCATACTTAATTACTGATCTGTTGACATTATCCTTCAGAAAGAAAATTCTTTCTGATTTTCTCGGAAAGTGTAGAACAAATTCCACGAACGGTTTCGATTATTTATCGTCGTCGGATTATTAAGCTTTTTAATAAGACTCAGACAACTGACAAGAGATTAGAGGACCAACTTGTGGAGGTTTTTATGAATCCTGGTTATATCCAAATATATTCTTTTGTAAAACTAGGCCAATTTCAAGCCGAAGTTATATTTTTCGCTTTTTTAGGAGTACTGTTTTTACACCCAAAAAAACTTTTTCAATAGTTCACCCCAAAAAAAAAAGCAACTTTTTCGACGAACAGTGTGAGGCAAGTTTGGAGTCGCCAATGGCAAAGAGGATCTTTACATTAATTCGAAAGCCATAAAACATGTGGGGAGGCAAAAGGAAAATCTGCAATCAAGCTCAAGCTCGCTGCTCCAATTGTAGCATGTTTTATTGTGAATTTTAAGATTCTGAAAAGGAAAATCTGCGGGTGAGTGAGTGGATATTGCCTATTGGGTGGATTTGCGTGTGAATTAAAATAGTCCCCCCACTTTGCAATAATAGAGTCTCCCACTCAAAACGACCCATTTTCGGGAGAATTGAGAGATATACGGAAGGAAGGTTCAGTCTGAACACCTAAAAAGTTTTGCTGGAACTGTGCCTTTCATTGACCATATCCTCCTGTATGTCATAAACCTTGACCATATTGATCCCCGAGTAACACATTCTAGCTAGTTGGGACTGGGAGGGCATGATTCAGTTCTTCACACAAACATGAAACATCCCCTCATTAAAAATAATATCTGGATTTGAATCATGGCAAACCAAGTGAAAGTTACATCCTTTTGAAGTCTAAGAGCACTAGCAATAGTTTCTCTATATATATCTTTAAAATTATCTCTTTTGAAGAATGATTTTATATTTGAAGAATGATTTTCATATTGGTTTATGTAAAATTTGAACTAAATAATAATAAAATATTATTTTATTTTAATTTTTTATTTGTTTTCTAAATTATTTTATATATATATTTTATAATTAGCATCCACTTTGTATTATCAACTTAATACAAATTTTATGTATTAAAATTATTTTAATATAAATTTTACAAAGTTAATTTTAATGTGCATGAGAGAAAAAATAATAATAAAATAATATTTGAAGAATGAACAGTGCTTCTTCATATTTAAAGAATGATTGTTTATAGTTATTTAAAAATTTAAAGATGAAGAAGTCAATACAGACCTTTTTAAAGACAAATTCTTCAAATTTAAAGACTAATTTGAAGCCACTGCCAGTGCGAGGCTTTATCTGAAAGTTGGGAGAAGTCAATCAATGTTCTCATGGATTGCCTCTGAGATATTCATATTGGGCGTGAAATCAAATTTGGACAGCTTGCTATAGACGATATAAGCCAAAAGGGTTCGTAGGACGAAAGCGAAAAGAAGGATTATAATAATGAGAAGGGGATATTTTAAGAGAAAGATATTGGAGAAGGCTGTAGAACGAACCCTTTTCGCCTTTTTGTGGGAATTACCTTTTTAACTTCATTGATTTTCAGGTTAAAAGATCATTCAGATTCCACCATATGGTGCTGAATCCTGATCATCCTATACCTTTTGGAAACTAAGAATGTGCACGTACCATCCATATGATAATTAATGTAAAAACTTTATAATAAGTTGGACATGACCAAGTTCAATCAAAGCCTGCATAATGTATATATTGACCTTTATCCTTTCATGGAGTTTCTAAAGAGGAGGCGATTATTTCAGCATTTTTACCAAATTTGTCAGAGTTATTTTATTCCAAAACTCACGAGCTGGTAAATTATTTAAATAGTAAGATTTGATTTGTAAAAATTAAATTTAAAATTTTTTTTTATTTAAATTAAATTATCGTAGTTATTATGGAGTTATTTCTTAACGATCAATTTGTTTGCGTGATAATTATATGCTAGCTAATAGAATATTTTTAATAAAAGATAAAAACTTTTATTTATTATTATACAATAATATCACGTAAATTATAAATTGTGAAAAGTTTTCGCTAGAGTAGTAGACAAATTTGGTCAATGCTATGGAAAATTGCAAATGCTCTAAAGGCGGCCCTTATCATAAATGTCACATTGCCACCATGTCTGTGGTCATATTCTAAGCAAAATGACGAGAAGAAGCAACAAAAATAGATTCAAAGTCTATGGAGTACTACGACCAAACGTTTCATCAACGGTTCAGAGTTAGCAGATTGCGTGTGAACTTCATGCATTTTATTCCCATGATGTCCGAGATTGAGGGAATTGAGTGCGGATATTAAAATATATTATAATTTCTCTAAATAATAATGAAATAATTTATAAATGATAGAAAAAATTTAATAAATAATAATGAAATAATTTTAAAATTCAAATCCCATATCTCTCGATCCCCTTTTACAAATATAAAAAATAAGTCGATCCAAGTCATATATATTGAATAAAAACAAGTAGCATAATTATTTATTATTGTTCAAAAAAAAATTTTTTTTTACAGGTTGTCGTTCAAGTTTTTCCGAATTAATATATGTAGCTTTGATGTAATCGTACTTAAAAATATTTGCTGAATTGCTGCTTTCGAAGGAAAAAAAAAAAAATTAGTAGATTCGATATTCTTATAGATTCCTTATGAACTCCCTATGATTTACGTAGGATATTATAATTAGATTGCGCCAAATGCCACCAAGATGCATCCACTGATCGTTGCCGGTTTCGTCCGTATATTCCTTTCTATCTTTTCTTTTGTTATATGATAGCTAGACACTATGTATATAGTTATTTTACGAGTTCTTCATGATACAATTATTTTTATGTATTCTTTATGTACTTCATTAATGTGATTATTCAAAATAATTATTTTATATTAAAAAAATAATGCAGCCAATCACATTAATAGAGTGCGTAAAGAAATACTAAAAAATGACTGCACATAAAGTTTTTAATATTTTATTGGATTAGTTTACTTCAAATTAACTCGTATTATTTTGAGTTTTCTACTGAGGGATAAAATTTATTTGATTTTTTTTATAATTAAAAAATCTAAAATGAGAGAAATAAATATTTAATTATTTCTTTAATTTCCTTGACATTTTACTCGCTAATTTATGAAAAAAAAGTAATCTTAAATACAGTTAGGATGTATAAGTTTAACGCACTTAATTTAAAAAAAATAGGATATGCCATTAAAAAAATAATAATCTTTCATTATGTCTTAAATTCATCCAATTTTTTTTTTTAAATATATGTAAAACTTATCCCAAATATAATCGAACTTCACTTTCACTCTACTCTCCTCAATTCATTGTTTATCTTCATATGGGCTTCAAAACTGTTATAACACGTTATCCATCCTTAATTAGCGTTTATACCATTAATCATCAGCTAGAGTCATCCCAAGGAAAGTAAATGCCAAGTACTGTATAGCCTATAGGGGTAGTTCTTCTTCAAAAATTCTACTCATTATTTTTATACAATACATTACATATAAATTATTAATTTTTTTTCTTATTAAATATGTAGTGTACAAATGATGAACAGAATAATTTAATTAATTTAAAAATAATAAAATAAATAATAAAAATAAAAAATAAAAAAAATATATAACATGTAGATGATGAATAATAAAATTCTTAATTATATATATATATTTTATTTGTTGCTGCTCAATCATTGACCAGATCACATTGGGAACTTCGATATGGAAAATGATATACAAGATGACAAGATCACATTGAAATTAAGAAGTCCGAACTCTGAAAAGTCAGCAGCGTCGTGGGCACGTTGGAAAAAAAAAATTTTGATAAGTACGGGCACGTTGGGAAAAAACAAAAATTCTCCGCAACTTTTTATTTTTTACACAACCATATTTTTTTAAATTTTTTTTATTAAATATTTATTATATAAATAATAAATAAAAAAATTAAAATAGTTTAAAAAGAATGAATTTAATTTTTTTAAAATATTAAAAAATTAAAAAAAAACATAGAGCGTAGAATATGAATTATAACAAAGATTATATAGCAAAACTAAAAAAAAAATGGACCGCTAGCAATACCACACTATCATGCTCTCCCTAACGTTAAATGGCCAAAGGCACTTGATATGGGATGGAATAATTATGCATTTTTAGTCAGAGAAATATTTCAGTCATAAAAAGATTACATAAGAATAATTTATAAAGTGACGTGATTTTAATGTGATACGTCAGATTATAAAGTTATTCTTATTTTAAAATAAATCTAACGAATTATATAAAATTTTTTAATAACCTTTTATATAATCTCTTTATATATATAGTACTTCTTAGAAATGTGCATCGGATACGGGTTTGGATATTTGAGAATATCTGGCTTCGTATCTGATTTTTAAAACAGGACAGATACCCGCCTGGATAAAATCGGTTACAATCTGGCCAGGTATCAACAGGATACCTGGATTGTAACTAGTATCCAGTTTTAATTCCACTTTTTTCTAACTCTATTTTTTTTATTTTTTAAAAAACTATAGTTTTTGTACACATGTTTTGCATGTATAAAACAACGTCGATTTGAAACAAAAATTATATTTAAAAAAAAAACTAGATAATTGGTTAAATAACCAAATCTATAATCGTATCTGAGCGGGTAGAAGAATTTTTTACCCAATTGAGTCCAATTCGGGTGGATAACGGTCTAGATCCACCCAGATTTGCAGGTTCCAAATCGGACCAGAAAAAAATCCGTTCTAAATGCACACCCCTAGTACTTCTCGTTTAGACATGGGAAGAGATAATGTGTTAGAAAATTATGGAAAGTATAAGATAACCATCATATATTTTTCACAATTAATTTAATGGTTTGCCTTTCAACCGTTCTATAATCAGTCTAGGGATGGCTGCAGGAGAGTCGGAGTCAGAGTCAGGATCGCATTAGCTCCGCTCCGACTCCCATAAGTCGGAGTCAGAGGTGGCGATGTACCGACTCCGACTCCGATATTGTACATATTTTATAAAAATATATGTATTTTTTTATATATTAATCATATATATTTTATACAAATATAATTTATATAGTTAATTAAATTCAATAATATACTAGTATGAGCAAATTATTATAAAATAATATGCTTATACTATAATATAAGTTGACTAAATTCACTAATAATAGTTTAGTATATGTAAACACCATACTATTAACTATTACTACCATGTAAGACTAATGAATAATAACAACTAATGTATAAACACTAATGTATAAACACTAATGTATAATAATATTTTATACTAATTATATAATAACTAATGTATAATCACATTTGATACTAATGTATTATGTATGAACACAAATATA
>QEOT01007468.1:0-21527 GCA_003123785.1 Pterocarya stenoptera | reverse complement strand
AAGATTGTCAAATTGAAAATTTAGATGGGCTAAGAAAAAAAACCTAATAAAAAAGCTCAAATCCGACTCCGACTTTGTTGGAGGTCGAATCTAACCTCCGACTCCGATTTGCAAGTAGTGATTCAAATGGTTCTGCGAATGGGATGAGAGCATTGTCTTCAACCATGCTTGTGGAGTAGATCAAGTATTCTACTTTGTTATGATCCATTGTCTTAGTTAGCATCATAAAAAATGGGGGAGATAGACATGTAATTAATGTTGTAAGATTCAGTTTTTGATATTTTTTCATTATTTAAAGAGTGCAATTTAAATGATAATTAAAAGGCTTTCTTATTTTTATTTTTTATTTTTTCCCTTAGTATTAAGCATTCATGATCATAAGATTCCCTCCTTAATTTAAAATTAGGGTTATCTATTTTAGTTTTTATTATAAAATTCTACTTGAAAAGAACAGTTTTTTTACACATTAAATATATTGTTGATGAAAATCACTACATATTAGTATTTTTATAAATATAATGAGTTTTAAAACTTGTAAATACCAATCTCTTAAAAAAAAAAAAAAAAAGTTGAAGAATGCTGGGCGAGGGCTGGTTTCCTAGAAATTCCGGCGTGTAAACTAAAAAAGAAAAATAAAAGAAAATAAAAGACTATGTATGGTGTGTGGATGATGGAAAAATGTTATCTTATTTATTTATCTATTTAAGAAATTCGACTGCATAGCTGTTTCGTAGAGGAAGATTTCTCGAAGTCAAACAAAAACACACATGGCCAGGCAACTCAGGCCCCTCTCTCTCTCTCTCTCTCTCTCTTGCAGACGTCTTTAAATACAAATATCCATTTCGACATCTGGTGAGCTGAAACTTGCATTGTATTCAAACTTTCTTCTGCCATTTGATCTCCTTGCCCGGTTTCTAAATTCACTGCAGTCCACACAGCTATGGGAACTCAAGCTCCGACTCACCAGGACTCATACGACCGCGCTGACGTAAGTCTTTCTCTCTCTTTTTCTCCCTACGAAAGTTCTGAACTTCCCAAAATTACTGATTTCTGTATTTATATTGTTGTTTCTTTTATCCACGTTTATCTATTGCATATATTCCATTTGATTGCATGGATTACATAAAAATGATGACAATATTGGGATATATATTAATTTTGTCCACTAATTAGACGATCCCTCTTTAATCAAAATGTAAGCGATAATGTAATGTTCACAAACCAAACTTAAACAAGTATTACAGAAAAAAATTTCGCTGTACATAGTTTTTTCCGAGTTTCTGAAATGATATATACATAGACTGAATGGATGTTTCTTTGGGGTTATTTCCTTGGACAGGGAAAATATTCTTTTTAAAAAAAAAAAAAAAAATTGTGGGGATAATGAATCTAGTTAGGAACGTAGTTCTAAAGCCTTCCTCGTTCTTTTTTATTTGTTATTTTTCACAGAATGAGCTGAAAATGGTTTTCCATACCAAAGACTCAGAGTCTAGAGACAATACAGAAACTGGCTTTCCATTCCAAAGGGTTAAGAGTCTCAGAGACAATACTTGGGTAGGAGACAACCTCTAGTAAAATCGAAAACTATCCCATGTTACCTAGGCTACATCTTGCGCTCCTCTCACGCACACGTGGGCGCCACATGCCGGCCCCATGTGATTTTTTAAGGAACACATTATGCTTACCGGCCTTTTGCTTCAATCAAGCTTATTTATTTTGTTATCTTTCTTTTTGGACTTGCCTTCAAACAAGTTGACCAAAACTCTAATTTTATAAAGTATTCCCTAATTGTGTGCTGGCAATTTGATGCTCAATGTAATTATTCTTTTATATTGTGCTTTATGGCAACTTGTACTAAAGTTGTTTGCATAGATGCGTTTTAAAGCCAGGTCATAGTCGGGCGTGCCTTTGTTTTAAGGCGGTGATCTTGGTACAATTTGGTTTCTAATTTCACACTGCATACACCTAATTCCATGTGGCTTAGTTGGAACTTGGAAATTCCTTAAATCATGTCTGGTCAACATGAATATACCAATTGGAGACCAAAATTAATAGAGAAGTTATATTCTCAAGCGGGTGTGTAGAGCACATTTAGTAAAATGCTTACATGAGATAATTTGATTTGAAAGACAAATTTTAAAATTTGAATCTTACAAATCAAATTTTACCATTTAAGTAATTTAGATGGCGTGCTTCACACACCGACTTAAGAGTAGAATAACTCAAACCAATAATATCTTTAGCATCCATGTTCTTCTTACTTTCTTCAGAAGTTTCATATAAAAGCAATGCATACACCCAATTCCATGTACCTTAGTTGGAACTTGGAAATTCCTTTACCATATCGGGTCGACATGAATATACCAATTTTAATAAGGTTTTCAGCAAAACCATTCTCTTTTTGTCTGCAGCAGTTTCATGTAAAAGCAAACTGACAATTGGAAAGTTGGGGAGTAGGTGCACCTAATATTTTTAGGAAAGTTACTAGGTTGGTTGACTGGGAAAGTTATTGGAGGCTGTTTATCTACTACCTTTAGTAACTACTTATAAAAAGAATATCTACCATCTTTTAGGAGCTGGACCATACTAAGTGGCTGAGGATGTTAGTTTATACATAAGAAGCCAATGAAGAATTTTAACGCCATGGCCAATATATAACGTGTGCTGAATGAGTTTGAACAAACCACTTGGTTTGTTTCGCTAGGTACCCAACAGGAGGCGATTTCTCCCTGATGAGCACACATTGGAAACAAACTGTGGCCTATATACCATCTGACAAATATAGTTGAGAACTTACAATGACCTTCTTTGTTTGTTCCCCTCCAAAGATTTGGGGAATTTCTGCTGTCAACGTCATTAGAATGATCATAATAGTCCGCATACCCAATAACTATGTCATTACGAATGAGCTCCAATTTATAGGGAAACAAAAGGCAAGCATATTTTTCTATCCATGATTGATGTTCATTGTCCACTGATTTCAACTGTATTGGATTTATTTATTAACTGCAAAAAACTGTCCTGTTTTGCTGTCCTATTAGTTCAACATTGATACTGATGAAGAATTGTCTAATTATTGACTACAGATTGAAGAGAAATTAGCGAAGCAGAAGGCTATTGATGACTGGCTTCCGATTACTTCATCGAGGAATGCAAAATGGTGGTATTCAGCTTTCCACAATGTCACTGCCATGGTTGGAGCTGGTGTTCTCAGTCTCCCTTACGCCATGTCAGAGCTTGGATGGTACGTTTAAATTATAGTTTCCATAAGATTTAGTTAGAATTGCTTCTTAAATTGCTTCAAAGGATATCATTTGCAGTAGAATGTCCAATTATATTGAGTTTTGCTTTCATCAATTTCAGGGGTCCTGGGGTGGTTGTGCTAGTCCTATCATGGATCATCACTTTGTACACACTATGGCAAATGGTTGAGATGCACGAGATGGTACCTGGGAGACGGTTTGATAGATACCATGAACTTGGTCAGTATGCCTTCGGTGAAAAACTTGGTCTCTATATCGTGGTGCCCCAACAACTTATAGTTGAGGTCGGTGTGGATATAGTGTATATGGTCACGGGTGGAAAATCATTGAAGAAGTTCCATGATTCGGTCTGTCCAGATTGTAAAAGCATCAAATTAACGTACTTCATTATGATTTTTGCCTCTGTTCACTTTGTGCTCTCCCATCTCCCCAACTTCAACTCCATCTCAGGTGTCTCTTTGGCCGCAGCAGTCATGTCCTTAAGGTACACATGCATTTTGTTTCTCTAATTAAAGTGCCAACTTTTGTTGCAAGCAATGACAAAATTGATTCTAAAGCCAACAGCTCTCTGAAAAACAATTGAAAGTAGGAAAGATAAGAAAAAGTGAACAGAAGTGGGATAGATACTGATGTGTATTTGTTATGCTATCTGGCAGTTACTCGACCATTGCTTGGGGAGCTTCTGTTGACAAAGGTGTTAAGCCAGATGTGCAATACGGCTATAAAGCCAAGTCTACTTCTGGAACAGTCTTCAACTTCTTTAATGCCTTGGGTGATGTGGCTTTTGCCTATGCTGGGCACAATGTGGTACTCGAGATCCAAGCAACAATCCCATCTACACCTGAAAAGCCATCCAAAGGGCCCATGTGGAGAGGAGTCATTGTTGCCTATATTGTTGTGGCTTTATGCTACTTCCCTGTTGCCCTTATTGGTTATTGGATGTTCGGAAATTCCGTAGACGATAATATTCTCATGTCATTGCAGAAGCCTAGGTGGCTTATTGCAATGGCTAACATGTTTGTCGTCATCCATGTTATTGGAAGCTATCAGGTGATGTTCAAACTCTGGTGTATATTTTCTCGGAATAATCAATGTTGCTTTACTAAAGAACTTCTGCTTTTATCTGTTAATGTAGATATATGCAATGCCAGTGTTTGACATGATAGAAACTGTATTGGTAAAGAAATTGCATTTCAAGCCAAGTTTTATTCTTCGTTTCGTTTCACGCACTGTTTATGTGGGTAAGTAAACTCCTCCCTCCCATCACCCTTTATTTCCATTTACATATGCTTATGACAGACAAGGTGGTGGGATCCCAAACCACCAGTTCCTTTGAACTCAAGTTGATAAAACAATTTTCTATTGCAGCATTTACTATGTTCGTCGCCATTACCTTCCCTTTCTTCGGTGGTCTTCTTGGATTTTTTGGAGGGTTTGCGTTTGCCCCAACTACATACTTTGTAAGCCACATTCTGTTTTAATATTGATGCTATTCCTAGTTTTAGCACAATATTATTTGTAAATTTTACTTTAATACTTGCCATCCGAGAAAAGAGACTTCACATGGATCTCACTCTCTCTCTCTCTCTCGTTTTTTTTTTTTTAAATTCCTCAGCTCCCTTGCATCATGTGGCTTGCCATATACAAACCAAGGAAGTTCGGCTTGTCTTGGTGGGCTAACTGGGTATGTGCAACTTGATTCATGTTCCATTGTCCCCACTGTCTTTTGATCTGCTTAGAACTACAAGTTTTGTTGATCTAATTTGGCTTCAATCATTTCAGATCTGCATCATACTTGGCGCTCTTTTGATGACTGTAGCACCTATTGGAGGGCTGAGGACTATCATTATTCAAGCCAAGAATTATGAATTTTACTCTTAAGGCATCCCCCTAGCCAAAGAAGTATTGGGGGTCACTGCAGATACAATCTTTAGAGATAAAAGGGAAGCCAATGATGTTACCAAACTAAATGTTTCGACTGCGTTTGGTAATCATTGTGGCACTAATAGGCTGTTGTCAGAATATGAAGTATTGATACAATGCTATATAGTGCTATGTCTGTGGAGAAGGAAATTCTGGGCATAGAACCGATTCAAAAGGGGAACTTCTACAGGCCTTGCATTGTTTTCTCTGTCATTTTGCTTTGTATACATGTGTATCACCCATCTCGTTGTGATCATTATGCTTTTCGAAGTTGGTATAGGTGTTTCGTGCTTGCTGAATGCAATTATGTATGAGAGAAGGAATTTGTGAAGTCATTATCGCTTATGGACCTGGTGTCTTCTTGCTTTCTTGCAGCATTTTGGCACATGTAGTTTGGTGTTTTCTTCGTTTGCAATTCATCTCGTTATCTTTATGATTTGGCACCGTAGATTTTCACCCCCCCCAAAAAAAAAGTACTCTTAATATGTCAATATGCAAAATGTTGTTGGGGAGATGGTGTCAATTAAAGTCCCTTTTAAATAAAACTACACCAAGAGGCACAAATTCCTTCATTTAAGGCCCGTTTGGATACAGATGTGAGATGAAACCATCACCTGCTATTTTTTTTTTTTTATTGTTTTGTAGCCGGGAACAATTTTCCCAAAGATTCAACCTTTGCAATTTGGGGAAGCATTTACTTTTTAAATTCACTAAAGGAAGCATGAACCTCAAATCATGCATAATGAAACCAAGAAAGAGAACAATTTTCAAGCTACTTTCTTCACACATAGTTAAATGGAAATCTTGGAATAATAAACGATTTCGGACTCCTCTGGTTCCAATTAGTTTTATACTATATATGAATCTAAATCACAACATGGCTAAGATCAGAGGACTAGACAAATTAAGGAACCAAATGAGCACTACTAAAGAGAGAGAATAAAACATTGTCCTAGGTTGGACCTCCAAAATGCAAGACGATAATAGTCTAGAAGAGTGCAATTTAACTTAATACAGCAATAATTGCAACCATATGCGTGATCCAAACAAGGATCAATGTTCTTGGAATGAATAGAGTTTTGTACATGATTGCTCTTTGCCTGAATAAATTAAGTGACAGAAATTTGGGACGGCACCTGCACAAAAAGACTCGAAAGGTAGGATAAAATCTCTAAATGCAGACGCATAGGAAAGACCAGAGTTAACACAATAGGGATGCTTATATTATTATTATTATTATTATTATTATTATTATTATTATTATTATTATGCTTTAGCCCTTAGTTATCAAAAGCTTTAGAATTCACCCATCTATTATGTGATTTTTGTCGTAAATTTCGTGTCAAACAAAGATGTCACCTTCAAGAATTCCTGNTCTAAATCACAACATGGCTAAGATCAGAGGACTAGACAAATTAAGGAACCAAATGAGCACTACTAAAGAGAGAGAATAAAACATTGTCCTAGGTTGGACCTCCAAACTGCAAGACGATAATAGAAGAGTGCAATTTAACTTAATACAGCAATAATTGCAACCATATGCGTGATCCAAACAAGGATCAATGTTCTTGGAATGAATAGAGTTTTGTACATGATTGCTCTTTGCCTGAATAAATTAAGTGACAGAAATTTGGGACGGCACCTGCACAAAAAGACTCGAAAGGTAGGATAAAATCTCTAAATGCAGACGCATAGGAAAGACCAGAGTTAACACAATAGGGATGCTTATATTATTATTATTATTATTATTATTATGCTTTAGCCCTTAGTTATCAAAAGCTTTAGAATTCACCCATCTATTATGTGATTTTTGTCGTAAATTTCGTGTCAAACAAAGATGTCACCTTCAAGAATTCCTCTGTCATCCAGAGGCCATGACTAGTTTTCTTGAGTTCTCCGTATTTGCACGGCTTGAGTTGCCTATATATATATCATGTTTTTCGTCTTTTGTTGTATGTGTCAACAGTGTCTGTCATCTTCTCCAACAAAACTTTGCGGTGTTTTCTGTGTGCTGCAATGAACGTTGAGGATACCCCTGATGAAAATGAAAAGACGAAAATCGTAAGAAATGTAACTCTCTCTCTCTCTCTCTCTCTCTCTCACACACACACACACACACACACTCTCATCAGTCGAACTGTGAACTTTTTTCATGAAACTTCAATCCATACTTGAATTTGGAGAAACAACGACGCCTATTAGTTGATGGGAGAATGGTGATTGGGATGGGATTAATTTGGCTTTTGAACTTTGCCTAAGAGATGTGTTATCATATTTATTACAGGTTGATGAACGTACAAAAGAACAGAAGGAGATCGACGATTGGCTTCCAATCACATCTTCAAGGAACGCAAAATGGTGGTACTCTGCTTTCCACAATGTCACTGCCATGGTTGGAGCAGGTGTCTTGAGTCTTCCATATGCCATGGCCAATCTAGGATGGTATGTCCGAAACAAAGCAACACACCCAAAAATTGGCAAAAGTTATTGTGTATCATTTTCTGAGACTGCCTTATTGATTGGTAGAGATATGATGTGCTTTAAGTGTGTATATATATATACGTATATGTTTCAACATAATTACATCATCCCTGGAATTTTATAGAGTACAACTGGAATAGAGAAAGAGTCCTGTTCAGAATTGATAAAAGTAACAGTTCTGCTGAGGATGCTTGCTATTCACACTCCATCAGTCTCCATATTCTGAAAGCAGTTAATCTGATCATCTCGCTGCTTTTCTATCTTTCATTTCAGGGGTCCTGGGGTAGTCATCCTGATACTCTCATGGATAATCACTTTATACACCCTATGGCAAATGGTTGAAATGCATGAAATGATTCCAGGAAAACGGTTTGATAGGTACCATGAACTGGGCCAACAAGCCTTCGGCGAAAAGCTTGGTCTGTACATTGTGGTACCGCAACAGCTCATTTGCGAAGTAGGAGTGGACATCGTGTACATGGTCACTGGAGGGAAATCGCTGCAAAAGGTCCATAAAATACTTTGCAAAGATTGCAAATTAATCAAAACTACCTACTTCATCATGATTTTCGCTTCGGTTCATTTTGTCCTCTCCCACCTCCCAAACTTCAACTCCATCTCTGGGGTCTCGTTGGCGGCAGCGGTGATGTCTTTGAGGTAATCTCAGTCCTCTGGCAGTGAAATAATGCTAGTTTCTGAATAAAAAAGGAGGAAAATGAACTTGATCCAAGGAGTTAAACGGAAATCTAATGCCTACTTAATTAGAAACTGAAACCTATTAATGTCAAAGGCGAAAAAATAATAATAATAATAAACCAAGCAAACATACAAATATCACAGCAACGAATTCCCACAAGCAAAATACAATTCAAACTTTCATTTATTTGAGCTAAAATAACATTGTCTGCTAATATGGTTGTCATGCAGTTACTCTACAATTGCTTGGGCTGCTTCCGTCCATAAGGGGGTTCAGGCAGATGTGGATTATAGTTATAACGCCCCGAGCACGTCAGGAACAGTGTTCAACTTCTTCACTGCCTTGGGTGATGTAGCTTTTGCTTATGCTGGACACAACGTAGTATTAGAGATCCAAGCAACAATCCCTTCTACGCCTGAGAAACCATCCAAGCGGCCTATGTGGAGAGGAGTGGTGGTCGCCTATATTATAGTGGCTTTGTGCTACTTCCCAGTTGCTCTCATTGGATATTACATGTTCGGAAACAAAGTTGAAGATAACATCCTAATCTCGTTAGAGAAACCTGAATGGCTTATCGTAGCAGCTAACCTGTTTGTCGTCGTCCATGTCATCGGCAGCTATCAGGTGTGCTTTGCAGTGGCTCTTTGCTATAAACATGTCAGCAAAAGAGGTTACTTATCAAGATTTTGCTTCTATTGTCTTAATGTAGATATATGCAATGCCGGTCTTTGACATGATAGAAACTTTGTTGGTAAAGAAGATGCATTTTAGACCATCAACCCCACTTCGTTTCATTGTACGCAATTTATATGTTGGTAAGATAAATTCCCTCTCCATCAGGCAATCAGTGCCTAAGAGCTAAGTAACAACCTCATTGAGTTTTCTTATATAAATGCTGTCCCATGCTTATTTCTTTTTTTCTTTTTCATTTCAGCATTCACAATGTTTGTAGCCATTACCTTCCCTTTTTTCGGTGGTCTTCTGGGATTCTTTGGAGGATTCGCATTTGCGCCAACAACATACTTCGTAAGCTGCGATCCGTCCCTCTAAAAATTAAAAACTAAATGCTATAGATATGAGATTCTTATTCAGTAAAAATGCCTTGCAACAAAGTATTTCATACAAGTTTTTCCTGTATCATACATTGTTCAGCTCCCCTGCATCATGTGGCTTGCCATTTACAAACCAAAGAAGTTCAGCTTATCTTGGTGTACCAACTGGGTATGTTCAACTTAAATAATGCTTCGCTGTCCTCACTGTACTTTCATCAGCTTTAAAATCCAAAATCAGATCATATAATTTGGCTTGCTGAATTTCAGATCTGCATCATACTGGGCCTCCTGCTGATGATTCTCTCACCTATTGGAGGGCTAAGAAACATCATAATTCAAGCCAAGACCTACCACTTCTACTCTTAAACCGCCTCAGAAACCAGAGAAGTCTGCTGCTGTTAAATCAAATAATGTTAGTATATTATATATGTACTCATCAATAAGAAAACCAAACTCTTGATGTGTGTTCTCAGTATGAGTGAAAGACATTATGTATTACTCGTCATATATCAGCATAAACAGCAGAATACTTGCCTTTATTAAGAGAGGGCACAAGGTTCCTGCAATCAACAGCCCCAGAATACTAGCTTGTGCGGAAAAGAGGTTGGTTGGGCACAAGTCTCAGAACTTTGATTATAATCCATTTCGCATAGGTCTTATACTTCTGACAGAACTTTGATCTCAAATAACGTTAGCCCCCCGTTCCAAATAATGTGTCTTGGTTCTAAATGACACGAATGATACTCAAAACACTTCGTGTTTCATACTAGAGTTACAAGGGATTTTTCATTTTTTTTTAAGAAAATGGAAAATTACATAAAAATCGAAGAGCAAAGTACTTCCTTTTTAGGGAGTTCTAAAAAGGAAGGGAAAAGGGGGTATTAATTATTAAGAAATTTTCAAAGGAGTATTAAGAAAACAACCATTAGTTCACCTTGAGAACATTTTTCATTTCATCCAAACTACTATGTACAAAGCTGAATGCAAACTGATACATATATCTCCACGAAACCCACCTCCCATTATTCTGTTTGGGAACGAACGTACATCGATATAGAGCTTAAAAAAAACTCAAATTTCCAAACTTCTCCAAAATAAAAATTAAAAATACAGAGGCTAAAACTAACAAGAAAAAGTTGCCACTAAAGCATAATTGTTTCTATCTAATTTTCTTTTCCAATTTGCCTGTTCTTTCTCTATATAACTCAACCCACAAGTTTGAAACCCACAATATACTAACAGAAATAGCCGTAAGAACTACAACAATCCAAGAAACCCAGATCCACTTCGGGATCACACTCTTTGCTGCCCCACTCACGTAAAACGCAAACATTTCGTACAGGAAATACGGTCCCACAAGGCCCCTAACAATCGAGTAAACCGTATAAAAGGGGGGAGATAGGAGGCCGTACAGTTTGGCGGCGAATGCAACGTCGTTCTTCCGCGCATTCGCGAGGGTCCAAGCGTTCTGGCAGGCGCTGGTGAGCTCTGCGAGGATGAGGAGCACGAGAATGGCGTATGCGCCGTGGGAGACCAGGTAGCGGCAGGTGACGAAGACGAAGAGCGTGGCCAAGTGGTGGGCGATGAAGAGGACGTCGTTGGGGAAGAAGACGATGTAGTGGAGAAGGTCCATTAAGAAGTAGGCAATGCTGAAGTCGAGGACTAAGTTCTGGCGGTCGGTGTTGGGAGAGGCAAAACCGCGGTTTGAGTCCGCGAGTATGGAAAAGGTGGACAGGAGAACCGCGGGTGTGCCGTGAGCAAGGGAGATAAAGCAGCTGGAAGACTCGGGTCGGATAGTGGGCCTCCAATTGCGGAAGACGATGAAGTAGGCAACGAGGTAGATCGTGAAGAACATGAAGAAGAACAGGAGGAGTAACGGGATGGGGCAAGTAGCTGAATTTTCCATTTTTTGATGGAATTCAAACGGAAAGTACGGGAAAAAGGAATTCTTCCTAATAAATCAGAAGAACGGAGAAACGGGTGGAAGCGAAAAATTAATGTCTTCTAGGGTTTGTTCAGGAAGGTGTGAATTTTGCACACCCTCCGCAATTTGATTTGAATATCTCCAGACTCCGACTCCTTTTGTCAGATAAGTTCTTTTTTGTTTTTAATAATTATCTTTAAATATCTAAAATTTCTCTATTATACTGAGATTATTACTATAATTTATCCCAAAAAAAGGAGTATTATTATATATTGTTAAAAAAAAAGACCTCCTTTTATTAGTTTATTCAAATTAATTAATGACGATACTTTTAGAAAATATTAGACAAGAAGTTCTATGCAGCATGCCATCAATTATTATTTACTTTCATTCGCTACATCTATAATTTTTTTTATAGAGTATAGGAATATTTTTTATAAAGTATAGAGTAATAAATAGTAATTGATGAGAAAAATTTTTCATATTAGATTCTTTTTTCTAAAGAAATTTAAACTTACAAGAGAATTGGTTAAGCCTTATAGGCTGTTCAACAACATTTCAATAAATCCAACTCTTGATCTTTTTAATCGATGTTCTAAAAATATGATAAGACATATTTAATTATTTTTTAACGATTTTATGTTTTAAATTATGGTTATATTAAATTTGCAATTCAAATTAGATAGACAATTCTGGAGGTTTTAATTAAAATTAATATTTTTAATAAAAATGATATATATTATCATATTAATCTAATAATAAAATAGTTTGAAAAAATAGTTTTGCGGTGGTATCATATTTTCTTAGATTCTCAAACCTTCTCAACTTTCAAGTTCTATCCTCAACCAAAGTCTGACAAGGCGATTTAGCTTTTGTCGGTTCTGTGTTTGCCATTCTATACTTTTCGTTGCTTCAGTACAAACTTATCCCCTGTAAAAAGCATGAGCCTTAATTTTTTTTTTTTTAAGTAAAAGCACGAGCCTTAATTGATGGGGGCAGTCAGGCACATTCACTGCTAGGAGTGTAAATCGGTTTGATTCGATTTAGACTGAAATTTCTATATTTTTTTCGAACCGAATCGGATGTACAGACTAGACCGGACGGATTATTTTGTTTAACTTTTTCAAATAAATTAATAAAAAAATTATTAAATTAAAATTAAATAAATTGTGGATTATATAAAAAATCACCTAATTATTTTAATTAAGTGAAAATAGTAAAATATATATAAATATATGATTTATTAACTATTTACATATAATGATCAATAATAATAAATTTAATAAAAATTATATCATTAACTTATATAATTATTATATAAAAATAATATATTAAATTATTAAAAATATTTTTAAAATATGAGTTCCGTCCGGTCCAAAATTTGTCAATTCCAAAATTGGACTGAAATTTTTTGATCCACAATTTATGGAACTGGTCAGTCTCAACTCCAATCCAATCCGGATCGAATGGTTCGGTCTGGTCGATTTTTCCGGTCACAATCCTTACACCGCTATTCACTACCACAAACGAACTTGATTTCTAATCTTCTCCCAATTCATTAACGAAGACAAAAGGTTATAATATTACTTAGTCAATTTCTCCCTCCTCAACATCATTTACCGGATTACTGGGTGGCTCAACTTCCTCCTCATCATCCACTTTCATGAACAAGCCAAGTTGTTCCAAGGGGTTTGAGCCCCCAAACTTGAAACCACCCAAGCCATCCAGAGAGTGATCTGGGCTTGTCTCGTCTACGGAGCTCGGTAATTGCTCAGCAGGGCCACTTCGAAGCATTTCCAAGTCTTCAAGAAACCGCGAATTATCGTTGATTTCAACAGTCTTTTCCATCTGCAAGGGTGGTGCTGGAAAATGTTACAACAAAACCCAAAGCGGAATAGTGCCATATACATGTGGTTTGTAATGTTCCCATTTACCTGTAGCAATGCCTGTCGTGCTGCTTCCCTCTCAAGCTCCCTCTTCCGTCTGGACTCCGCAGCATCTTCTGCTTCTGCTCGCCTTCGAGCTTCTTCAGCAGCCTTGGCTTCCCTTTGTAACCGTGCCTTTTCTGGATCCATGATGAAAATAAAAAAGTTTGTTCACAGACGTACTAGATTGGCCTCGGATAAAAACAGGGGCAGACAAATATCATCACAAACATAAAAAGGCATAAAGTCAAAACCTTTCCACCGCTCCAATTCCAACTCCTCCCTTTCACGACGCAATTTCTCGGGATCCCACTTCTCACCCTGATCTCAGCCAGATCGATTGTATCCAATCACACCCAAATGGTTTAATACTTACAAAACAGATATACATGAATAGGGTAAATTATTGAGTAACCCAAATCCATATCCAACCTGTGCCAGTGTCTTTTCTCGAGCTTTTAAGATCGTATCAGCAAATCTGTTCTTCAAAAGAGCAGCCCGGTAGAGCTTCTCAGGGGAGACCTGCCTCTCAGTTGGAGCACTGTCCCCTACAATTTTTAAGGGATGAACGGTTGGAAACTACTCCAGGATTAACAGGACAGTTCCCTTCCAAACTCTTAAGCTTACCATCTTGACGGCAATCTTGATCAACAGAACTTGGCTTTTGCAGGACTGTCTGCTCAACTTGATCCAATCCACTGACAGATTCTGCATCAAACCATGAATTAGTATACAAAAGCAGTAATGTGAATTTACAGTCATAGTCCAGCTTCAAAGAGAAGCCAAGCATTCCAAACCATGTCAACTTTGAAGTGCGCACACAACAGTTTCAACCATCATCAACACCGGCCACAAATAAAATAAATGCTCAGTTGAAAAGCTGTAAAAAACTAGTTGCCGGATGCTGCAGCTGAGGTTTATTTTCAACTACAGGTAGAAGCCACACGGCTGATAATATAATATGTATCAGTTTTCCTTGTTAAGACAATTTGCTCCCCAGATGCAGCACTTCCTAACCTTCTGACAACATTCTTTTTTTTTTTTTTTTTGATAAATAATCAGAGATATTGTATTCATAGAAATAGGCCAAGCCCAGGTACACAGGAGGTATACATGAAGAATGCCTAGTTAGAGGTTACAATAGAAAGAAGAAGATCATGGACACTAAGTCCGTTACAAACTAAAGCCCCCGCCCATAGGAACAAAGACTTAAAAAAGAAACCTTTAAGCTCAACCATAGTTCTCTCTTGATCATCAAAACATCTAGCATTTCTTTCACTCCAAATACACCAACATATACATATTGGGACCAAACTCCAGATAGCCGCTACCTGAGGATCTTTTTAAAAACCCTTTCGTCCTCCTTCTGACAACATTCTACTTAATGTAACTCAATTATTCTTCCTGAAATACTTTATAGTCGTGTCTGAACAAGCACTCTGATTCATGATAGGAGGCGAATATCCTCACATATCACAATTCCATGACTAAAGGAAGTATTTCAAAAACAAAGTTGCCAGGTATAGCAACTGAGACTGCAATTCCAGAAATAATTTACAGCAATCATTCATTAATGACTCTTCTAAACTCACAGAGAAAGGTACAAATAGTAGGCCTGTTCATCCAGGCCAGGTTTTTTCCCGGCCCGGTCCGGAACCGGGTTCCGGGCCCGCATAGAAAAACCCGGGTACACCCGGTCTGGGTACTCTTTCTTTTTTTTTTTTCCCCCTGTTTGAATGTTTTTATGTTTTTTTTGTGGTTCATTTCTAGCAACTAAATGGACAGAAACTCAAAAGGAAAATACATATTATGTCCAATGAATCATCCATTTTATGGTTTTTTTTTTTACTCTTCTCCACGTGGCTTTTTATTGGTGGTCAAGGAACATGAACATGTACTTTGGCCCATTGCCTGTTTTCTTACTAATTTCTTTTAAGCATTACATGCATTGTAATGGAATGAAGAGACGTGGGTACAACCTGTAAAGGGATTTTACAAATACTGTTTTGACGCATTTAAAGGATGAGGTTTTACTTTTCAGTGTTTATTAAAGACTGTAATTCAAGTATATTCTCCATAAAAACCTCCTTTTTTTAACAATTTTAGAAGCAAAAAATAGTGTGAGATCATTATGTCCATCAATTGAAAGCTGAGTTTTTTTTTTTTTTTTAATAAGTAATTGAAATCTGAGTTAAAATCATGTTTAACCTTATGTATTGTCAATATGTCACTACTTCTCTATTACTTTTCAACTGCATGCATGAGATCGTGTGAATTACTATATATATATAGTACTTCTGGCCTGTACTTGATCTTGGGGATGATGGGCTATGGAACTGGAAGTAACAGAATTAAGTTGGGTTAGAATTATTCACTAATTGGGATTCTTGGAAATTAAAGATCAGTCCTAACACTAAAAGATGATAATCATTTGATTGAAGCTTCAAAATGCATATAAGCAATGTAATATGTGGTTTTCATATAAACAATGTAATATTTTTTTATTTTTATAAGTAAACAAGGTAACATTATTATTTTTTTTTTTATAAGTAAATGTAACATTATTTTATAAACAATTTTATTTAAAAAAATTAAATAAATAGAATTTGAATGGTGAATCAACATTTTTTTCATGAAATATATTCATAACATGTAGGCTTTGATTTTTTTTTTTTTTATAAAAAAAGGTGCAACCCGGAACCCGGGTTTTTAAAAACCGGTTTAAATCCGGGTTCCGGCCCTGTTTTGAAACCCGGGTTCCCAGGCCGGAACCAGATGAACAATCCTAATAAATAGCAGTCCTCCTAGGATTCACTTTTACCAGTGATGTCCAAGGAAATTGCAGAGGAAACATTTTGAAGAGGTAAACTATTTGTTACACGATACTAAGATATTGTGAGAGAAAAAAGACCATAAAAAATACACTCACGATTTCCTTCAAGAGGATCAACAGCATTAGTTTTTTCGTCTAATTGAGCTCCAGAATTTACGGCTTCTGGTACCTGGGAAACAAAATGCATAGCAAAGTACATGTTGAACATCAATCCATACCACATGAACCAAAAACCCAATAAAGTACGATAGTTAGTCAAACATCCCTACAAGAGGTATTACCAATCCAATTAATTGTTCTATTATAAGCTAAACATTCATTAGGAACAAGGAAAAAAGGCTCACCAAAAAATAATCTATTATCAATTAAACTAGATTGGAGCATCAAATTACCTTTGGTATATTGGCTGGAATCGAAGCTTTATCGCCATCAGATTCACTTTCAGAAGGACTGCCGGACTCCAAATCTGCAGACAATGGTATATATATACTTCTATAAGCATAATGAATTTAATCTGTTCTCTACCATCTGCATGGGGCTTCAAACGTAGTATCAGGCTATATTAGACCAAGAGGGGCTTTAAGCCTGATTCCAGATAATGATTTTAACTCTCAAAAGGATGAATCTTGAGAAAGACCAAGTGAAAATAGATGACCAGATGACAAACTCAACTTACCACTGGATCTGCCTGAGCTGATACATTTGCTGGTTCTATGTGCTGCATTCTTTTCAATCACAGGTGGGTAGCTTGTGATAGGAGGCTCATTTCCACCAATGTCAATATCCCCATCACCCG
This sequence comes from Pterocarya stenoptera, assembly GCA_003123785.1. Classification (NCBI taxonomy): domain Eukaryota; kingdom Viridiplantae; phylum Streptophyta; class Magnoliopsida; order Fagales; family Juglandaceae; genus Pterocarya; species Pterocarya stenoptera. Next base: position 4,633 of record QEOT01007468.1, on the reverse strand, counting down.
GGTCATTCCCTACAAAAGTGTGGCATAGGAGAAGAAATAAGTAACATAAAGTCCTAAAAGCGATTCGGGAGTTCTTCTACATGTGCAACTAAATGAAAGAGAATGTGACCTTTGCATGGCTGCAGGAAAGAATTGCTCGGCCCTGATTCATTAAAGAGCTGCAAAAGAGAATACAGGAACATGTATTTGTAAAATACGGAGCAGAGACAGGTACCAAAGTATAGCTTCAATAGTTTGAAGTTGGAGGAAGACTGTGATAGTACCTCTATCTCACGAGGTTCAGTTCTTGCATGTTTCTTTTGTTTCTCCTGCAGATAATCATCCAAAAGCTTCCGCAAACTGAACAAGGTATCATCACTGAGATCATCAATATCAATCTCAATTTCGTCCTCTCCACATTTCCTTCCATTAGAACTATGCTCCCTCAGGAAATCAATGATATGAACAGGAATTTCTCTCAGCAAAGACTCCAATTCTCTGCCTATACTGTGCTTCTCCTCGTCCGTCATTATACGCTTCACAGGCTTTGGCATAACTTCATGGGGCAGGGACGTGATTTTCCTCTTTTTTGAGGGAGGCGCCACTTTTTTCACAATTACCACATCTTCACGAGGGCCAGATTTTGCTGGTAACAGTTGGGCATCAGTCTTGGGTAGTTTCTTCTCAATAGCTTTCCATCTCAAATCAAAATATTTAGCAAGAGTATCTGCCATTAAGTGGACATTATTTCCAGGTGGATTATAGGTCATCGCATTGTTGAAAGTAAGCTTTACATCAGCATGAAAATCCAAAAGGCTGGAGTAAGCTCCTGAAGCTAACTTGGTCTTTATCGTCCCTAAATCCATAGGATGCTTAATAACAGTATGATAATCCAGAATATTCAACTTCTCTACATCAACAGGTGTGTTGAAAACCCAAGCATACTGATGAGACATTAATCGCTTCAACAGAGCCTCACACTGTTTCATCAAAATTACATTTGCAGTGCTTGGTGTGGACTCAAACCTGCCAGACATACTGCGATTCCATCCCTTTTGCTTAGGACCTGTAGGATTCAATTTCTTTCCCAGTCCATGACATGGATTATTCAATTTCTTACTCGGTACAGAAGTGAAAGCTGACGATTTTCTGACATTTTCTACTCGTGCCACAGTTTGTGCATTACTGCAGCTGAGAATATCACTAGAAGATGACAGAGTTACAGCATTAGTTCTTTGCAATTCAACTTTCTTCTGCAGTACCCGAATCTCTTGAAGTTCCAATTTCAACCTATGTATTAACTCCTTTCTTTCAGATCGCAACATGTTTGAAAAGGGAAGAACTTGCATAGGGACGCCAAATGCATCACAATTTTTGGAGTTTAAACTAATGCATTTCCTTTTTGGGACATTTGAATCCTCAGATGCTGTTATTTCTATGTCAATTCGCCCTGAGATACCAGAACCCTCTGATTCGCCCGCAGTATTAATGGTATTACCATAATACCCGCCTGGGTACCTATCGTTCTTCCCCACCATAGTATCCGTCACTATCCACTGCACCCCACAGCAACGATTGCCACCTTACAGTTTGATCAATTACTCTGCATATTCCCGTTAACCTTATAATATTTTTTTTTTGTTGATGGAAATAACCTTATAATATTTTTAATTGCTGAGGAACGTAGGAAAAGAAAACACGAGAGAGAGGTTTTATCAAATTCATCAAAACTTGTAACCCAGCCAAACAAAATCCACTCAGCAGCACTTCATATTGCTCGAGAATTTTTTTAAAGGGCATTCTTCTAATATTCCCCACTTTGTAAGCAACCAAAGAGAGGATACAAATCAAGTAGCATATATGAACTTTTCTTATTTCACAAATCCCTATATTTGCAAGTCAGATAGATTAAGGAGAGGCAAAGGCAAGTTAAACGAGTTAACAGTTGAATTCAAGACTTAAACGTAATGTAATATTTACTTGCTTTCAATTTACACAACTCGAACTCTTTACACCTGAAGCTTTCTACAAGAACAGAATTTAACAAAACCCTAATTTTGAGCACCGCATACCTTGAAACAAACTCAAACAGCCCATATGAGACATAAAAAGTTTCCAGATTGACCCAAAACCCTAAAAAGAGTTACCAAAATCGCTGGCGTTGGCTCTTCATGAAATCTAATTTCCGAAATCCTCCGCCAAACCGAGCTCCGTATATGGTGACGAATTCGAAACACCAGAAGGAAGAACTCGCTGAAGAAGAGTAATTCGGTGACGAGCTTCGAGAGTGTTCGAGAGAGAGGGAGTACCGAGTCCGAGACTCCGCTCTCTAGCCTCTTTTACCTTAAGCCCACGGCTGACTCTTTTACGAAGCCCTTGGAACAACATCAACCGTCGGATTTACGCCTGAAGAAGGTTATCCCACGGATGCGACTGAATTGGAGTGTCGTCCCATTTTAGAACTGTGTTGTTGCCGTTTTTAATTCTTGAGTAATTGATAGTCATCTTAAAGTTTGACTTTTCTTGTGCATATGGTTTTAAAGGAAATTTTATTTACCATATTTTTATCTTATTTTTATTTTAGGACAACGGGGTAAAACTGCCCATCAGTATTTAATTTTTAAATTGAAATTATTAATAATAAAAATTACACAACAGGTCCAAATGGATAAAAAAAACTATTCTTAACTTATTGAGATAGCTCAGGTCTCGATGAAACAGTTTAAAGCCCACAACAATGGTCCGGAGTGATGGTACGGTACTCGTATGTACTGTACAGTACACGTATGTACACGAGATCACCCTACAAAACCCTGAGATACTTTGCACTTATCTTTTGCGAGTATGAGACCTTACATCTGCAACTAGGCGACTTTTGCAAGTCCTTATCTCAACAAAATATCTTGAAAGTCTCATCAATCTCAAAATCTATTCTAAAGAAATAAGAATCGGTATAGAGCATACGTAAACTAGTTGTTTGGAGGGTAAATTTATTATAATTGAAGTATTTTATAGTCTCTTATGATCTCTCGTTTCTCTCTATATAATAAAGGTCAGAGACTCAATCATTTGCCTGGACAATACAATATTTTTAGAGCTCTTGTTCTCAAGTTGAAGGTGATATTGTGTTCTTGTAATAGTCGTTTAGAAGTCTCATTCCCCCAAATCTAATAACTCTTTTATTGTGGTTTTGTCTAGGGCTGTACAAGAAATTGAAAAACCGATCGGGATCGACTCAGACTGGCCAGCTAAAGCTCATAATCGGCCGAAACCGACAAGGAACCAGTCAGCCAGTGGTGGAAATTTAACAAAATTGGAGTCGGCCAGTTCGATCCCGGTTTGAACCAAGAAAAAACCATTGAACTGACCGACGTTAGCTACCCCTTTATATATATACAATTCCAAAACGATGTCCTTTTTGCTTCTGTAGTTCTTTTTTTTCTTTTAAACATAAAGGGAAAGGCGTTGTTTGGCTTATGCCAAATGGTGTCGTTTCTATCTCTGGTTTTACCATTCATTCAGCCTTTTCTTCTCATTCAAATTTCAACCCTCACTTAGTCACTTTCATTCGAAGCCTCTTTAGAGTCCAAACTCCAACTTCCACAGTAGCGTAGCCATCCACTCCAATCTCCACTCTCTAGCGGCAACGGCCCAGCCTCCACCGCTCCACGTCCCTCCAGCAAATGGCACATCCCACGCCCAACCTAGTCCATGCCTCCACGGTGTTTTTTTTAGGTATGATTTTGAAGAGTCTGATCTTTTGTTTCAATTTTAGTGATGAGAATTTTATAGCTCTGAATTTCATCAATATATAACCTAGGTCCTACAACACATCACTGTCAACAGATTTATAGCTCCGAATGTTATCAATGATTCAATATATAACCTTAGAATTGGAAATAAAACCAGTTTATAACAAGTTTTTATTTAAAATAAAACCATAGTTATTTTTTCATAAATTTGGATAATTAGGTTTTTAATTTATAAGATTCATCAAAGGGGATAAAATTTAAATTAATAGAAATTTCAAATTATTAACTTGTGTGGCATTTGTTGATTTAATTACAGGTTGACAGTTTTGTTATAAAATTATTTTGATTTTTAAAATAATTTGTGAGGTTGATGACCGATCAAAAATATAGATTAGAATCTTAGATTTGTGATATTTGCCATGTTGCAAACTAGCTGCTATGTAATTGACAACTATGTTGAATTTTTATTTTTTATTTTTTTTACATGTTAGATGGATTCTTCATCAAATTCAATTGATCTTGATTTGAACTCTCAAACAATTAATTTGGGAGAGATCCAAACACCAAAACCCTAGGCCCCAAGTGCCCCTAATAGTAGTAACTACCCACTTCTAAGAAACGGAAGGAGAATGATCCATCAATTATTTGGGACCATTTTACAAAAGTTGAGGGTTGGTCCATAGATGATCATAAGGCTAAGGCTGCGTTTGGATGTTGAGCGGAGTTGAGTTTTTTATGAATAGTATGGAGTTAAGATGGTTGAGTGAGTTTTGTGGGGTCCCATTGAGATGAGTTTAAGTGTGTTTCGATGTTAAGATGAGTTTAAATATATATAATTATAAAAATAAATAAATTTATCATTAAAATTTATTGTTGACGAGCATTCCGGTGCAAAAAGATTT
>QEOT01007467.1:78202-137994 GCA_003123785.1 Pterocarya stenoptera | reverse complement strand
ACATTTTGGGACCTGTAGTTAAATTTCAAGTTCTTGAGCAGTCTTGATGGATTTGTTCATATAGATAGCAGTATTTGTTTTCATGATTACAAGGCTTGGGCAGATGCAAATAACATGATTGGAATGCCATGCATAAACGAAAACAAGTTCCCTGGTGTCATTGCATTTCAAGATATCATTAATGACCCTTAATCAAAACTAGTAAAGACTAGCATCTTGGAATGGGTTAAATTACTTCTTTGCCTAATACCAAAATATCATCAACATTTCTGCGGTACACAATGTAGTACATATTTTTTATATCACAATCCTGCTAATCTCATCCCATTATCCGGTTGTGTTATACTTCAACCACTTACTCATATATTATCTACAATCCAAAATACACTCAATACATCTCAAAATCATAAACCAAAATCCCCATCTAGCGTTGGATGGGTTCCATCCACCCCAAGAAGCATCTGTAAAGATAATATAACATAATTGATTAGTTATCCACTAGATTTAAGTTCATGCCAATTCCAAAATATCAAAATAGAGTTGAAACAAAATGGAATCATTAAATACACTTTCTTGAATTACAATCACTGATTCACCAAACTAGGTTCCACTAGACTCAAAAATCTCAAGGATGTTTCCACACGGCTAATAACAAAAAATAGATGAAAGTAACCCGATTACACAGAATATTTTTTTAACTGCAAATAATAATATAATATAATTTAAATATGATGAGTTTCTAAACCTAAATGGGAACACTCTCTATTCTCCCCAACCACTGTTTCTTCAAACAAATTCCTATGGGTGTCAACAACTTGGGTATCTCCTCCACGTGGCTATGAATCAAAAATAAAACCAAAGAAACAAAATGAAGCATAAAAAGTGTTATTTAATTATCTATCTACGTTTTCCCTTTTGCGTAGCCTTTCTTGTCTTTGGTTTGCACACTTTCTCCATTAGAGAAGCTCTCCTCAGAGATGATGGTCTGCATTTGCCTTTCACAACAAGAGACTGAGTACTTTCTTTGAACTTGTACCTCTAGTTGTATCTACAGTTGGAACTGAAACGTTGGAAGAAGTTTGGAATATCACCTTGTTGGTGAGATAGACTTCGTTCATTGCATACAACTTTTAATCATATTCTAAGCATGTTCATCACATGAAGCTGCATTTGTTGCGATGTCGCCTCATATCTTCATTATACGTGAATATCTGCTCACTTCTGACCTCGCATCACCAACGTCATAACTACTACTTATTTGGGTGTATCTTCTTTTTATGTTCTTCTTCCATTAGTCTAATATATACTTCTTGGGAAGCGAATGAACTCGGTTAATCTTCAAAATGGCTAATACATGTATACACAAGATACCTCTCATCTCAAACAATCCACATGAACACTTCACCTCACACTCAGCCTCATTTAAGTACACATAATGGGTAACCTCATTGATGCAATCATCAACACGGACTTCTTCTTCTACATGGTACATTGCAATTACACCATCCTTTTGTTGTAGAACTGGAAGACAACCAAGCATCCCTATTACTTGTTGTTGAACTTCTCTTAATTTACAATTCGTGTACAACTCCTGAAACATCTTCTCCAATGGAGAGGTAGATACAACTGGGATTACGACGTTGAATGACTGGAAGTCTGCCTCATTTTCATTCTCAATTTTCTTCCTCAATGCATTATTGAACTTATCGACAAAATCTTTTAAGTTTGTTCTAGCATGAATATACCCGTCAAAGAAAGCATTCATACTTTTTGCTTCGTTGGGTTGTACTCATTCCAGCCCAAAAAAAATCTTTAAGGAATACCGGTGCCCAATAGGTACGCTCGGTATATAATGATTGCAACCAGACATGCTCCTGCAAGTTGTACGTCATAATTAGCACATTCCAACATTTTTTGAACTGCTCAATGGTTTGAGAGTCATACACACACTTAAGCAACTGACTTTTCAACCCAGTTTTGTATACATTGTGAGAACCCAACTTCTTAAGTACTTTTTTTAGTATATGCCATAAGCAAAATCTATGTCAGCTATTTGAAAAGATAGCAACAATCACATTTTTCATTACTCTATCTTGATCTGTGATAATAGCCTTCTGGGATTTACCATCCATACAATTCAACAAAGTCTAAAACAACCATGTAAACGTTTCAATATCCTCACTAGAAATCAATCCTGCCCCCAGAAGGATTGATTGGCCATGATGGTTTATACCTACAAACTGTGCAAAGGGCATCCCATACCTATTTGTCAAATATGTGGTGTTAAATGTAACGACATCACCAAAATATTTGTAGGTTGCCCTATTCCATGCATCCACCCAAAAAACATTCATCAGCCTCCTGTCATCATTCAAATCCATTAGTGCAAAAGCTACCTTATTCTTGTATTGCATCATAGCAAAATACTCACAGAGGGCTCCAGTGTCACCTTTCCCAACTCGAAGGTGACGTGCCTTATCAATGTAATTGCGATAGTCTTTCTCTAAGAATGACAACTTCTCATACCCACCCGCTCTTTGCACAAGAGAGACAAAACTCTTATTCATTCGAATCTCTACCTAATCATTTGTATTTAAGACTCTCTTTACAGACTTGCTCACTTCTCTATTGCAGCGAAAGAACCTTGATACTTGTGAATGATTATGCTCGTTGTGTACACTCAACCAAAGTTTTGAATACCGTACTGGAAGCCGTACCGGTCAAGGCATTGAAACGAAATATTTTGGTACCTGTACCGTTTCGGAATAACATTTCGGTACTGGTACCGGTACCGTTTCGTTTCGGAATAGTTTATACCTGGATAAATTATATGTATACAAGTATTAACTGTTTTCCAAAATAACAACAAAATAAGTCATAAACTCAATACTTCTGAATACAAGTCTTAAGTTTTAAGTTACAACTAACATAAACATAAGCAGTATCATGATACTTCAATCGAGTGATCCCGCCACCTCTAATTACTTTATTACAATATAAGCATTTAGTATTATTTCTTGCCCTTGACACTGCACATGCATGAGCCCATGCTGGATCTTCTGATCTTACAGGAGCAAGTCCTGGAGTTGGAGTCATACCACCAGTTGATTGACAAGTAGACATTTTTAACTATTAAAGTATAAAAAATTAATACTTATAAAATTATAAGTAAGAAAAATTAAAAAAAAAAAGGTCAAAAGAAATAAGAAACTTAGAAAGATGAACAACAACATTCAGCATTTGAACTAAAATAATTAAAAGCTAATTAAAATCATTTTTTAATTTTGTAAAAATTTAGATTAGTTAATGATTATAGATTATATTTATAAAAATTATATTTGGAATGATACAAAATCATTTTGTAAATTTGTAAAAAAATTCTTGAATTTCTTATTTTTCACCCTCCTTAATTTCACAGATTTTTTATAATTAAACATCACCATCAATTTCATTAGATTTCTTAATAGCATATATTGATAATTGATATTAATGCCATGTAAGATCAAGTAGTAATTGAGAGTGAAGATTGAATCACAAATTCTTTTTTTTATCACAGACTTTTATCACATATTTTTTTTTTTTTTTTATCACAGATACAATGTAGAATTTAAAAACAAACAAACACTATAAAAATATAATCTAAAATATCTTTATAAATTATGATTAAAGAAAAAATCAAATTAATAGAAAAAATTACTCAAAGCTCAGCTCATATCGTGAGACAAAGTAAATTTATTTATTATTATTATTTTTTTATCACAGATACAATGTAGAATTTAAAAACAAACAAACACTATAAAAATATAATCTAAAAGATCTTTATGATAAAAGAAAAAATCAAATTAATAGAAAAAATTTCAGCTCATACAATGAGACGACGGCGGGCGGTGGATGGCGACCAGACGACGGCGCAAGAATACTATTGGGACTCAAAATCTCGAATCACTACTACTGCCGGCTGAAGCCTAAAGGTCTTGAAGTGAAGTCTCGGATGAGGAAGCCCGAAGGGGCTGCCGCTGAGATGAAAAGGATTTGGGGGAAAAAAAAAGAACGCAAACTGTGAAGTGTAAAGTGTAAACCTAACACTTTAAAGTCCGATTTTGGAAAATGTCCCTGAGATTCTAGTTAAATTTTGAAACTGCCATCCAGTAGTTAGCAACTTAGCAGCCGAATCTCATACCGGCCGAAATTCATGTTTCGGCCGAAACAGACAATACCGACCGGTACAGGCCGGTATTTTAAGCGGTACGAAATTCACTATTTTTTGTTCCAATCCAATGACCGGTATGGAAAATACAGGCCGGTACGGTACAGAATTAAAAACACTGCACTCAACACTTTCAACATCCCATCAATAAATGTAGCATTTATTTTTACCTTACATTCTGTTTTTTATGTCGGACGTGGTCTTGCAACATTTGACGTCCGGTTCCGTGCTTTCCCTCCATGAGCACAACCAAGTGTGACATATCTGAGAGTCTCATCCTCATACCGCTTACTCCTGTGCGTACTTACCCCGAAACCACATTGTTTCTCATATCTCTTATAATAAGAAAGTAATTCTTATTTAGATTTAAACACCATCCTTAACTTAGGCTCCTTAATACTATTGCCGGCCTCAGTATGCATTGTATTATGTGTCTTGGACTCATCGTCATCTTTGGATTCAACAGTATTAGAAACAGTGGGCGTAAACAAACTTTCAACCTCCCTAGAGTCAGGTGTGGCACTTTGAATTTCTTCCACATGGCTTGAACTTGTGGAATGTGGACCAATCGAAGGGTTAACTGATGAGTGAAATGGGGGCATTAGATTTCCCTGCATTTTACACCAACAAAACAAGTCCATGTTTTTAAATTGATTAGAAACATGGTGAAAAATAAGCGCACTACTTAACGAATCAACTTATCACCTGACTAGTCCATGTAGATGGCCGAGTTGGCATCAAGGCGAGGAACAAATGGTGGTAACCACGCATTTGGCATTGATGGATGGCGACCATGCATATAGTTTGAGAAATCCGGATAAAATGGTATTTATATCACCTAACATATAAACCAATAATGATTAATCCCCAAGATTTAGTAATATAAATATAGACATTATTAGAATAATCAAATGAACTTGATTTAATATTCAAAATACTTGGGTTGCTATATTGATTGATGGATTTCCCGTAGGAGGTGTTGAGAAATTTGGATATAATGGTCTTGCTACCACCTGAGGAACAAAACCAATCATTTTCAACGAACAAAAACAAAAAATTGAATTTTACTTATAAAAAAAAAAAAAAACTGCATGTTAAATTTAATTAATGAATACCTGAGTTGATGGATTTGTTGATAAATCTACAGTAGGAGGTGTTAAAGGAGATGCATGCTCCCCCTTTCTCCATCTAGAGAATAGTTATCATTTTATAACATTAAAAATTATCGTAAACCAACAAGAAAAAATCAAGCAAATAATTCATAACAGAAAAAATCACGCAGATAATTTCAAATTTCGAAGATGAGACTTATAATTTTGGATAGTAAGATCAGAACTTCCTACCCAAAGAGAACACACAATGGAATCAATCCTATTGTGTCTTTAGATGAATTAAGTATGAAGGGTTTGAGTCATCTTGTTCACTAGAGAACTTTGAAGACCAATCTGATAAGGATTCTACATCTTGTTCAGACATGAAAGAACTCATCATTTTACTATGCTTTTCCTGCTAGAACATCTTAAACTCAAAAACCCATGAAAGAATAAATCATCTTGATAGTAGACAAAATAACATTGTACATGAAAAAACTAAGAATCAAGGACCCCCCCTCCCACCCAATGCAAGCAACACAAAAATCAAACAGTTGTGCAGAAAGCACGTTCAAATGCAAGATCTAGGCGTTTCTTAATTTCTATATCTTGGAACAGCAGCAGTGAGTAGTTAGTCCTAAAAATAAATCATTTCCAAAATAAATGCACAAACGGTGGTTTGAAGTGAAATTGAGCTGTGAAAAAATACAGATGAAAAGGAAAAATTTTGTAATCTGAAAATTTGAAGTGAATGTTTCTTCTAACACATGGCCTTTCATGAAAATGGAGGAAATCTAACCACTTAATACAAACGATGCCGATGAGTGGGTGGAACAAAGCCAGATGAAACACAGGAATGTCTTTTTACTTCTAACGGATAATGGATGGTGGAGGAGTGCAGCACCGCAGAGGAGCAAGGGTCTGAGAGAGAGAGAGACGTTGGTGTTCAGGTTCTCCCCCTTCCGCGAAGATGATGAATAGTTCGTAGTTGAGGAACGGTTTGTGAGAGAGAGACGTTCAATCTACTTCGGATTTTATCCTTCCTCACCTTGTTTTTATTTTTCTTAAATAATATAAAACGTACACATCAGCAGGCGTGTACAAGGAAGTGCACTAATTTGTCTGTATGTAGGGGTGTAACCGGTTCGGTTTTAAACAAAATATGGGACCGAACCAGTATGCACCAGTATTACATTTTCAAAAATCGATTCCACACCGGTTACTCCCATAAATCGGTACTTTCGATTTTACCGGTTTGGTCCGATTTTTCAGTTTTAATATACTATATACTATATTATATAATATATATAATAGTACATTATAGTATATAATATTATAATGATAATATATTGTAGTATATTATAATATATATTATAATATATAGTGATATAGCATTAATATAACTATTTTAATATACTATATTATATATCATATAATACAAAACTATTTTATATATAATTATATATTATATATAAATTATATAAAATATAAAAAATTATAATATATATATATGAACCGGTCTGATTCGATCCGGTCAGTTTTAAAAAAAGAAAAAAAAAAGAAAAATTAGAATCAGACCAATTTTAAGAAAAATAAAATCGATACCGGACTAAACCAAATTCGATACTGCATTAAACCCACCGATTCGGTTCAATCCGGTCCGATTTACCTTCTTCTTCTTCTTTTTTTTCTTTTTTTTTCTTTTCTTTTTTTTTTTTTTTTGTTTTTCGAAAAATTTTTTTTACACCCCTATCTGTACGTAGAGTAAATGACTGTTTCGCCAACTCCCCGATCCCGATCCCGTCTTAGCAAAAGTAAAAGAACAGAAATCCCCAGTAAAGTACTGCTTTCACTGTTTGCCAAACTCAGACTATTGGCGCAGGAAGAGTTCAGAGAGAGAATGGAGACGCCGGGACAATGGTTAGAGAAGGCGCTGGTGGATCTATGTCAAAGGATAGAGACGGGTCTGGGTCTGGGAATGGATAAGGATATGATATCGGGCTTGGTCTCCTACTGCGAGCTCGCTCATCCCCAAGATGCCAAAGAGTACCTTGACGTAATCTTCCTGTCTCCTTTTATATCTTCGATGTTATTTAATTTGTTCTCGGATTTTATTTTTTTGTTACGAATCGTGGGTGTTCCCCGAAATCTTTGCTTTCATTGATGAATTCTGGATTTTTTTTTTCTATGTTTGATTATTATTATTATTATTATTATTGGTTTCCTATGGCTCGACTGAATTTTGTAGGCATTTTTTAAGATAAGAAGGGCTTCCAAGGTTGTCTTAGCCACTAACTTTGAAGGGAGAAAACCCTACAAAGAAAGATACATGAGGGGAATCCTACCCAGCTTGTGATGACTTTTGATCTTCATGTGGGTTTTCGTGGACTTATGATAAGTCTGGTTGTTTTGTACCAGCAAGGGTATTCATTTATGCATCGGGTTGTTCTGTAAAGGGTTCCTTGCCCTTTTTTATGCACAAAAGCGTATTACCGTCTATAAGAACAAGATTGGAGATCTTCATCGCAGCCAAGGAAGCTTAAAGATTAGAACATTATGCAAAAACAACTATCAAACAAAAACAGCAATGCCAAGACTGAAAATTCTGGGTTATATGAAACTTAAATTCTATTGGGCTAAAAATTTAATGCTGAGAATCCATGGAAGTTGGTAGGCATGTCTATTACGTTTGAACAAAAATAGAACATGTTTATGTATTATACATATAGCTGACAAACAAGCATTTATGATTAATTATTTTAGTTAATTCATGTTGTGATCTTAAAAGGAAACTGGAAATTGTCCCAAGTATAGTTTTATCTTTCTTAGTCATTCTAATTATGTCTTTGCCTCTGCTTCTTCAGGCTGAAAAAGCTATGCTTTTTGATTGACATTTTGTTAGCTCTAGTAGTAGTTTAAAATGAAACCAAATCATTGGTTATGACCATTAGATAAACCCCCAGGGGTTGGCTCAGTGGTAAAGACCTTGGTCTTAGTGGTATGCTCCCTCCAGGTATAAGGTTTGAATTCTCTTGGCTGCAAACAATTCCTAAGAGCCATCGGACTGAAGGATTTTCTCCTTGAATTATCCAAGGTGTACGTACTGGAAACTCTTTGCCGAGGGCCTGCGCACCACTGAGATTAGTCGGGACGCTGTTCTTGGACACTCGGTGCCAATAATAAAAAAAAAAAAGATAACTTGACATAATTTTTTTTTCCTATGGAAATTTTTACTGAACGTATCACCTGATTCTTACTAAAAATGGCTCGAATCGTATTGTGGAAGGGAAATGACTTTATTGACTGATTCTCGCATGCATAAAGAACAAACTTATTGGAGGGAAATGTTGCTTATGCCAATTTCTCGTGTGATGCAAATATTGCAATTAATCCTTACTTTTCTTGAGATGCTGTAATCAGATTGTTTTGTTACATCTGTTGTTGAAAATTAAAATTATGGTTTCTATTTACCTATGCAGAATATTATAGGCCAGGAAGCCGGCAGAAGTGTGATTGAAGAATATTTACGGCTGAGAGGTCACTCAGATGTCAGCAGCAGTTCTCTGGATGTTCCAACTACAAAATTACAAGCCTATGTCAAACCCCGCTCGGATGAAGTCTCTATTGGTGGAAACAAGAAACCATCCAGAACATCAAAAGTGCCTTCAGTCCCTAGTTCTCAGTCAGAACCGAAAAAGCATATAGCGTCCAGTTCTCAGGAAAGCCAGAAAGGGAACCAAGTTAATTCTAGAAAGAAGAAAGCTGGGAAGGTTGTTTCACTTGCAGAGGCTGCCAAAGGGTCAATTGTGTTTCAGCAGGGAAAACCATGCTCGTGTCAAGCCCGTCGCCACAGACTGGTAAGCAATTGTTTGTCTTGTGGAAAGATAGTTTGTGAACAAGAGGGAGAAGGGCCTTGCAGTTTTTGTGGTTCCCTTGTGCTGATGGAAGGGAGCACATATGCTGGTCTAGATGAAAGTTTGCCTCCCCAATCGGATGCTGAAGCAGCAGCTGATGCTTATGCAAAGAGACTTGTTGAATATGACCGGAACTCTGCAGCACGTACAACAGTTATTGATGATCAGAGTGACTATTATGAAATAGAGGGGAACAGCTGGTTGTCTAAGGAGGTATCTACTTTCTCCCAACCTGTATAGTTGAAGTATGCAGTAATACTTGAGTACAAGTTTCATGTATGTACTTCTAGTTAAATCAGTTATTTTCCTCCAGGAAAAGGAACTTCTAAGGAAGAAGCGAGAGGAGATTGAAGAAGCTGAACAGGCCAAACGAAATAAAGTGGTTGTGACTTTTGACTTGCTTGGCCGCAAGGTTTTTACCCTTCCCCAAATGGATTATTATATATTTGGCTGTCATTTGGCTTGGTTGTTGCATGAGTTTCTTTTGAGTTCTGTATTCTTTGGGAATATCTAGCTTCCATCTTTATGTAATTATACCTGAGGGTGAATCCCGATAGGTTATACCAGCCTTTTGTTAGTGCCCACGAGGATGCCCCTGAAAAAGTTATTATGATTCTTTTTTTCTTCTCGTATTGTTGTAGTTGAGAATTTATTAGGATCTTTTTTTCTTCTCACATCTTGTCATAGATGGATGCTTGTGCATTGTCCATAACAATTTCTGCCTCTTTCTTTCTTACCACTCTGAAACTGGAATCTGCTCAATCTGTTAGCGTATTCGTTTTCTTATAGATGCTATGTTTTTCAGGTTCTTTTAAACGAAGATGAAGTTTCAGAAATAGAATCAGAGAACAGAATTTTACGGCCACTTGATGAAAGAGAAGTGAACCGGATTAAACCAAACCCAAGTCTTAGAGTTCAACCAGTCTTCTTGGACCCAGGCTCCACTAAGAAGCCTGACAAAGGTAGACAACCGAACAAGGGCCTAACCAAAGGCTTGTGCTTGGAGATAACAGGGAGGGTGCAGCATGATAGCAATGAATTGAGATATTTCCTGAAGGACAAGGAAGTGGCAACAGCCTAAAATGAGGAAATTTGGCAAGGACCATGAGTAAATGGGGGTCTACATGTGTAAGATTACATTAAGGTACGATTGCTTGAGGTTGTTTGCTCCCTTTTTTCCTTGTTTCAATATATTGGCAAGAACATTTTTATGTGAATGGGATACTGAGCATGTCAATTTGATAGCCATGTTAGGCTGTTTCTTTTTATGGAAATAGATTAATGAAAGCGCACAAGTTTCAGAATGCAACTATGCTTAAGTTTGTACCTTTCTTTCCGTTGCATAAAAATCTACTGGTATTTTATCTACTTGCCCATGTCTCAACCACTAAGAAAATGGAATATAAACGACCATTAAAAAAAGAAAGTTAAAAAATATGCATTTTAGGCATTTGATAATGCTGATCGGACACTTCATGTCGATCCATTTTTTTCCCATGCCTTCCGGGAATGTTTAACGTACCTTAGATCTGAGCCATTACTTGTTCAAACTTCAGCGTGAGTAGAATTGCTAAAATGCATGAAGGGAATTAAGTTAATTGCTTTGAGCCTAAGAGGGTTTAGCTGGGTTTGGGCCAATAACAATTTGTATGAGAGCAAAAAGGTTGACATATAAACTGAACTAAAGTGTTTTTGTGTTATGTATGAAACTTAGGTGGATAAGTGGAGCTGGTAAAAAAGAGAGAGGACTAACATTTAGTCAGTCTAGGCCATCATTATGGTAGGATTAATAATTTAATCAAATTAGTATCCAATAATATTGTCACTTTTAAATCAATGTTATCTTTATTGTTAAAAGGGTTGTGTCTATCATTTTCCACCTTGAAATTTATAATTTTTCTGGCTACAAGCAGAGTTTTCTCTGGCTGTTTCGAAGCTCTTTAGTCTTTCCTAGTAAACTCCATCAATATGCACTTGAAAGTAGGGGGAATACATAGGGTATCACGAAGAGAAATGTTGACATCTACTTCACTTGTCTTTTACATATCTGTAAACCCATCATCTTCCCAATATTAGCAGAAGCCTACAGTGAGCAGAAGCCAAGATCAGGCGAGTCTCCCAATACGTGTGGGATTAGGAGGCTGCGCATGTACAAAATGATTATTGAAAAGAGTCATTCTACTTGTAAATTGGTAGATAGTTGGCTTGGTTTGGATACTGAGTTGAGATAAGATGAGATGCGAGTTAAAAGTTAAACAAAATATTATTAGAATATTATTTTTTAATATTATTTGTATTTTGAGATTTGAAAAAGTTGAATTGTTTATTATATTTTATTTGAGAGTTTGGGAAAAATTGTAATGATTATATGAAATGAGTCGAAATGGTTTCTCTATCCAAATCAGACCTAAACCGTTTATATGGAAAAATTGGATATGCAATATTCAAAAGTTTAATTTCTTTTTACAAATCAAATCATGTCATGTATGTGTAATGTGTGTTCTCCACAATTGACTTGTAAATAGAAATTTTCTATTAAAGACTGAAAAATATAGCCTCGGATATATCCTTTGTATTTTGTAAGAGAGAGAAAAAGACAGCATACCCTTCTCCATCTCAGTATTCAATGAAACCAAATCCCTGAGCAACATGTGGGCATGAAGATCGATCAGGAAGAGAGCCACCATCTTTTTCGCAGTTGCATTTGCATGGCTATGATTGTGGAGGGCATAAATAACATGAAAGAAACTCCATGTCGGTGCATTTATGCTTGGAAATGGATGAGAAGCCCTACAGTTAGAATGAAGAAAAAACGACATGACATAATCTTACATGATTAGATATTAATAAGGGGAGGAGTAATGTTAAATAGAGTCATAGGATATATAAATTCGGTGCACTCTATCTGGAAAAAAAAAGTGGGATCTAATATTAAAAAAATAATTTTTTCATGTTGGTTTTAAATTTATCTATTTTTTGTCAAAAGAAATTAGCGGGACTTGCACATCCTAAAACTGTAATATTATTTATCTAAAGAGAATATAAAACCTGATAATTTAAGAGGAGATTTTAAAAGTCCTAATTTTGTTATCAAGTTTTAAAATAAGCAATAATTTAAAATTTTAGAATATAAAAATAGAGTTCGGGTAATCTATTTATATTTTATAGAGTTGAGCACTAGCAATGGTTTCTCTATATGCATCTTCAAAATTATCTCTTTTGAAGAATGGTTTTGTATTTGAAGAATGATTCTCAGACTGGTTTATGCAAATTTGAACTAAATAATAATAAAATATTTTTTTTATTTTTTATTTGTTTTTTAAAATTATTTTTTATATATATTTTACAATTAGCATCCATTTTGTATTATTAAATTAATACAAATTTTATGCATCAAAATTATTTTAATATAAATTTTACAAAGTTAATTTTAATGTGTATGAGAGAAAAAAAAATTCTAAAATAATATTTGAAGAATGAACAATGCTTTTTCATATTTGAAAGAATGACTGTCTATAGTTATGTAAAAATCTAAATATGAAGAAGTCATTACAGACCTTTTTAAAGACAGATTTTTCAAATTTAAAGATAAAGATAAAAATAGAGAAGCCACTGTCAGTGCTCATTTATTGGTGTCGGACATATTCATACAAATAATAAGTGTATCAATGATTAGTTTGAAATGAATTAAGATGAGATTGAGTTAATTTCAACAACCCAACACACCTTTAAATGTTTTAAGACCAATAATTGTAAGTTATTTTTTATTTCTCTTTTTACAATATTGTTATTCACCAAAGCGAAAAAAAATCACTTGCAATAATCAGAAAGAAGACTCCTTCAAAAGAAAAAAAGAAAAAGACAAAAGTAATTAGAAAATAAAATGAAGTAAAATGAAGTGGCAGGATCTAATTGGCCAGAGAACTATGTTCTTGTTTTGCGTTGAAAGTATCAGATTAACTAACCGATGAATTTTGATGGATTGAATCGGTGAGAGAGAGCGCAGAGAGACGAAGGTGGAGCAAACGGACACAACCTGACAATCCCTTACACGACCTTCCGTTTTCCGTTCCATGTCCGCTCGCCATTTTCAACCCACCCGCCATACATAATTCAATACAACCTTCTCTCTGGCGGAGCGGCTTTTCTCGCTCGCTCTCTTAGTTATGGATTTTGAAAGATGAAGATGTAAAATCTGATTCGACTTGACACAGAAAGATTTTGGCTCTTTTGACATTCTGAGATCCGTAAGCCTTCTGGTTCTTCGATTTGGATCTATATTTGTGGAAATTCATCATTGTTTTCATGTTTATGATCTTAAGGCTGCAGCCTGCAACCCGTGGTACTCTGTTTCATTTTGGTTTTAATGTTTCATAGAATCTCGCCCTGACCTGTTTAAATTTTCGCTTTGAATTTATAATCGGCGACTCCTCTGGTTGATTACTTCGCCCAATAAAAAGTTAAATGTTATTGCATGTATCTCTTTGATTTCTAATCTATGAGAATCCAGATAGAGTTAATCATTTCAATTATTAATAGTTTGTTTTGACTCAGCTGAGGGCGAAACTTGTTTCAAGCACCCAAATAAATTTCTAAGTCCCAATATTATTTACGCCAAAAACAAAGAGAAAATATGGGAGGTCTTTTTTTTTATTATTTGTTCCTCAGATCTGTATACATGCATACAAGGCTAGCGAAATTTTCTCTGACGGTAACGCTTGGCAGTCTACGCTTAATTGCTTGCACTTTTCATTTTTACAAAATCTTTGATTGATTTAGCTCGCGAAGTTCTATCAAGACTCGTATTAAGGCTTAGTTTTATATTCTTAAGTCGAGATTTTATTAGTAATTATAACATCGTGTGAAACACGTGTTCTTTCATGGCCATTTGCGGTAAATTTTAACGGTTCAATATTTTTTTCATACATTTTTTCCTTGCTATGTTGCAAGAATTGACCATTTCTGAACCCCAAAAATTTTCTTAGTTAATTTGAACATCATGTAAAACACGTGTCCTTTCATGTCCATTTGCTATAAATTGTAATTGGTTCAATCTGTTTTCATACATTTTGTCCTTGCAATGTTGCAAGAATTGACTATTTCTGAACCTAAAAAATATTCATTGACTTCGAATCATTCCAATCAGGAGAATTCTTTTGCATTTGATTTGTACTGACCTGTTAATATTTCGCTATTCTTATATAAGGTTGGATGCAGAAATCACTTGTTTTTCTACTTTTTATATATAAAAAATTTATGTATACTCTAATTACTTGTGTAAAAACAATTCAGGTGCATCATGGTGACAAAGGGGAACTCGGGAGACAATAGAAGTAGGAGTTCAATGTCAATTTTCATTGTTGTTGGTCTGTGTGGTTTCTTCTATATACTGGGTGCATGGCAGCGAAGTGGTTTTGGCAAGGGAGACAGCATAGCTGTGGAGATTACCAAACAGACAGATTGCAGTATCCTCTCGAACCTAAATTATGAGACCCATCATGGTGGAGATGCTGGGACAATTGATGAATCTGAAGCAGAAGTTAATGAGTTCAAGCCATGTGATGATCGCTACATTGATTACACACCCTGTCAAGATCAAATGCGGGCTATGACATTTCCACGAGAAAACATGATCTATAGGGAACGGCATTGCCCTCCTGAGAATGAGAAACTGCACTGCCTTATTCCTGCACGCAAAGGATATGTGACCCCATTTCCATGGCCCCAGAGTCGCGACTATGTGCCTTATGCAAATGCACCTTATAAGAGCTTGACAGTTGAGAAGGCTATTCAGAACTGGATTCAATATGAGGGCAATGTTTTTAGATTCCCTGGTGGAGGCACACAGTTTCCTCATGGAGCAGATGCATATATTAACGAACTCGCATCTGTGATTCCACTAGACAATGGGATGGTTAGAACTGCTTTGGATACAGGCTGTGGGGTAGGTTAAATTGTAAAATGTCTGCATTTAGCTTTGATTGCACTGTTTTTCGTGTTCATAAATGCCCAAACTCTTATCCCATATCAATGCATCATACCTGCCCATTTTTTTATCATCTCAATATGGCTCATAGCATTCATGCATTCTTCGCATGAGCAGTGATACATACTGATAAATCTACTATTTCTTCTATGGATACAACTTGCCTTGGTTCCTTTAGTTCATTAGTTTTCCTCACTTTTATATTTAGTCTATCAAGCTTATATACTTCCATTAATCTTTATTATAGTTGATTTAGTGCTATTGGATGGTGGTTAGGTTGCAAGTTGGGGTGCATACCTGTTCAAGAAAAATGTTATTGCCATGTCATTTGCACCAAGGGACTCTCATGAAGCACAAGTTCAATTTGCTTTGGAAAGAGGTGTTCCAGCTGTTATTGGTGTTCTTGGAACCATAAAGCTACCATATCCTTCCAGAGCCTTTGACATGGCACACTGTTCCCGTTGCTTGATTCCATGGGGTGCAAATGGTGAGGATAAAAATTATATAGTTTGTTGGGTAATATGTTTGTAATTCCTTGTAAAATGAAAAAGAGTGAAATGCTTGTTAACAATGAGCTCACCAGGTGCAATAAAAAATAGCTTTGCGAGGATACAGCATTAGATTCAATTGCTAGCAACCTAATTTTAGTATAAGTCCATTTTGACCTCCTTGACTCTGCTGAAACTGCCATGAATATGAAGCTTGACTTGTTCAAAGGCAGCCGAAAAGCTAGTTTTGTTTCAGGCTGGCTTAAGATGAGCCTTATAATTCCTTGATGCATTATAATCAAAGTACTCGTTTGAAGATAAAATTACTTTTGACTGGCGCAATTTTGTCAACTGACCATTGGCTTCTTATTTTCTAACGAGTCTCTGGACCTTTATAATTGATTTATCTTTTTTTGTTTAGTTTTAATTTCTGTTATCACATTCAGTTTACTGAAACTAATTTTTATCATGATTATTGGGCACCTGCAGATGGAATGTACTTGATGGAAGTTGACCGAGTTCTTAGACCCGGTGGTTACTGGGTGCTTTCTGGTCCACCCATCAATTGGAAGAATAATTACCAAGCATGGCAACGTCCCAAAGAAGAGCTTCAGGAGGAACAAAGAAACATTGAAGAGATTGCCAAACTTCTTTGTTGGGAAAAGAAGCATGAGATGGGTGATATTGCTATTTGGAGGAAAAGAATAAGTTATGACTATTGCCGTGATCAAGATTCTCAACCTGCAATGTGTGAATCTGAAAATGCTGATGGTGTTTGGTATATTACTCTATTTGAATTTCTCTCTTTTACGCTCTTGTTGAACTTTTATTTGACTGGCAAAGAAATGTCTGGAAAGTTGGATATGCACCCAATTTTCTTTGCAATTGAGTTTCTTTTATATGATCAGTTTCTGGTGATATACCTCTTGCGCTTGTACAAGTGATTTGAGTTGCTTGTTCTTGATGCAGATTTCCCATGATCTACCTCTTGCGCTGTATATGTTCCCTCTATGCTGCTTTAACTTCCTAGAAGTTTTGTGAACAAAAGGATTGTTGAATGACAAGTATTTTCATTACTAGGATCTAAATGATATCTGAAATTTTTTCTCAATAAACCTTTTTAGGAGTATTTTTGCAAACCAAGTGTTAAGAAGATCCGAGGATATCAATGAATTCATAATAAGTTTTTTTTTTTTTCTTGCCCCGTTCTCTTCTTTTATTGCATTAATTAAGTTTCAACTGTAGCATTCAGTTTTACGGTATTTTGGAGATCATGAAAATTTTGCTCTCAAACATCCATCTTCTGCTGGCGTCTAGGTACAAAAAGATGGAAGCATGTGTAACTCCGTATCCCGAGACTACTAATCCTGATGAAGTTGCTGATGGAGCATGGAAGCCATTTACAGAGAGACTCAATGCTGTTCCTTTCAGAATATCTAGTGGATCCATTCCTGGAATATCTGTTGAGGCATACGAGGAGGACAACCGCTCATGGAAGAAGCATGTGAATGCTTATAAGAGGATCAACAAGATCATTGATTCTGGCAGATATCGCAATATTATGGATATGAATGCTGGTCTAGGAAGTTTTGCTGCTGCTCTTGAATCTCCAAAGTTGTGGGTTATGAATGTTATGCCTACAATAGCTGAGAAGGACACACTGGGTGTCATATTTGAGCGTGGATTGATCGGCATATATCATGATTGGTAACTTCTGGAATGTCTTTCCTGTTTTTCAAAGAACCCAGATCTATATAGACTTAGCTTTTACATCCCTCTTGATGATCCTTTTCTTAACAGGTATCCACTTAACTCAACGAAGCCCCTTTTGCCTAATATTTTAGGCTGGTGGAAAAATAGTTTTTTGATTTTTAATCAAACATGTCCTTACTTACTATCTTAACCTACATGTGTTTATCCTTATCCTCCTCTTCATTTCAGACACTTCCTATGAACAATTTAATTTTAACTGTGACAGAATATCAATAAAGCTTTCTTAGCCATCCTTCATACAATTTATTCGGGTAAAATTACTTTTTTCATCTATTGAAACCTGATAATGAATTTTAAGTTATGGTCTTTCTTTAATATCCCATGGTCACACCCCATGCTTCTTTCTTCTTCCGAAACTTTGAATAAGTAAAATATTCCACATACTAATTTCTTAAACCTGCATATTTTACACCACATGAAAATTGATCTCTGCTATTTGAGCTGAGAATTCAACCCCACTTTTGTTTCATTAACAAGAATTTTCATCATTCACCTTGGAGATTCAGTGACTGACCGACCTAAACGTAATGTGGGCTCTGGTTGGATTCTGGACAGCTGATGTGTATTCTTGACTTAAGTATAATCATTTGTTCATTGTAATTACAATATGTTATAATCTTTTCCATACGTATTGCCAGAAATAAATATAAGTAGACAACCATAGTTGGGGTTTTATCAATAGTTTATAATCTTCTGGGGTTTAAGCATCATCCACTATCTGGGGCCTTGCCAATCTGAAGATTCAAGGCGCTTCATTGCTGCAGTAGATAAATTAGTAAAGGGTGCAGGATCTAGGAGGTAGCATTACCAAGTAGTTTAAGCTGCTTAACATTCAGTTGTGTGTTTGGTAATCTATTGCATTTAGATTAAGTTGCCATTTCTTCCTTTCTACTCACTGCATTTAGATTGAGTTGCCATTGCTTCCTTCCTTTCTGCTTTGGATTGATTCAATAGTTGAATATATTTGATGATAAATCACTTGTATTATTCTCTCCCGGGTTTGTTTTGATGCATTAAAAGAAAGCAGCCCCTAGAAAAATAAAATGTAGAGCAAGCTGTTGTTTTTGGGATGTGGAAGCTGAAATTTGATCTTGCTTGCTTCCATATTACACTGTCTTTCTTGTGTTCACAATTTTTCTCTGCTTTACAACAGGTGTGAAGCCTTCTCCACGTATCCTAGGACGTACGACCTTATCCATGCAAATGGTATTTTCAGCTTATACAAGGATAAGTAAGTCTTTCCTGACATTACATCCTACTTTGTTCAGATGGAAATAAAAACTCTGTTACTTGTAATATTAAACATCATTCTAATGGTAAGCAGCCCCATCTCAAAAAAGTGGAATCTTCTCTCATAAATATAAGAGTAATAATAAAATTACTTTTCCATTAAGAGTCGGGAATTTGATATGCTTTACTAAGTGGGTATTGGTAAGTGTCAATGCCCACGTCCATCTCACATTGCATATAAAAGAAGATGAAATAATTTACCCACGGAGTAATGTTCTAGAGTTCAAGCAACAACTATTAGCACAAATTGGCAGAAACATGAAAAGTTAGGATACACCTTGTAGTAGGAACCAACTTGGAGATAACAAAAGCCTTGCCATCGGTTCATTTTGATCTTCCTTAAGGGATACATTTTCCTGTGTGGGGCTGCTTTTGCTTAAACGCTAACTAACGCAGGTGCAATGCGGAAGACATTCTTCTGGAGATGGATCGTATCCTACGGCCTGAAGGAGCTGTTATATTCCGTGACCAAATGGATGTGCTAATCAAGGTTAAAAGAATTGTGAAAGGAATGAGGTGGAATACAAAAATGGTAGATCATGAGGATGGCCCCCTTGTCCAAGAAAAGATATTGTTTGCTGTCAAACAGTATTGGGTTGCAGGTGAAAACAACTCCACATCTACGCGGTGAAAGGAAAGAAGGAGAAATTTTCAGCGCAACTATAGCCAGAAACTGTCTTCAAGTCGAGTTCAAAGAATCACTTTATACCAACTCATGGTTGTCCAGGCAAGTAGCAAGTTGAGGGACATGACTATTGTGGTAATTGTCGTTGATTCTCCAGCTTCTTATGGTAGATATAGCAGACTGATAGGTGTTGACAATTTTTGAAGCTCCATGTCAATTTTACCGATCCAAAAAAGCTCCATGCATCAATTTTAGCCTTTACACTTCAGTTTTTTTTTTTTTTTAATTCTTGTAATTTCTCTTTGACGATCTTACAGCTGATGTTGATATACTCAAGCTTCTTGTTAGAATGAAGCCTGGTTTTGGCTAAAGGACATTGGCTTTATCTCATCTACTATTATGTTTTATTTATTTATTGAACTGAATATATAGTGAATTTAGTAATTCGTTATTGCAAAGATTGGAAAACAGTAGAATTATCGGAACTATGACTATTAAAATAAAAGTTCACAAGTTGGGCAAAATAGAACATCAGTCTCACAATTGTAATATTTCAGACATCGGACGGTGCTCCGTCCACCGCTCCCTGCTCCCACTAGGAGCTACCGTTAGGCCTAATTAGTCTCTTTTTTCGTTGTTTTTTTTAACATATACTTTTTAACACTTTTAAATATTTTTAAAAAGAATAAAAAAAAATCACAATATTATTAAAATATACTTCCTAATCACTAAGTAAAAAGAAAAAAAAAAATTTCAACAGTAACACTGAGCAGTAAGAATCAATGGTAAGAGTATCATTTTCCTATGTGAATAATATTATTAGGTAATAAGACAGGAAAACTTATCCACATGTATTCTCAAAAGATTTAATATGATAAAAAAGCCAAAAAAAAAAAAAAAAAAAAAACCCAACAACATTGAGGGGGATTGTCACTGAAGGAAAGGAACAGAATTAAAAAGGTTGGGATAAATGTATTAAGCACATACAATGTTAGGCAAGCATCATTCAGGCAGGAAAGGTGGTCGACATTTGCCCAGAAATGTGATCATAAACGTGCCTCTGTTTAGAGTTAGTTTATAGCTAAGCATACAATATCATCTCCTGTCCAGGTCATAATCAAGCTCAATGAAGTAGTCATCAGCAGCCATTTACACCCTTGGTTTTTCATGTCTTTAATTTGCTTACAAAAGAGAGAAATGTTGTTTTTCATTCTGAATTTTATGATACCCAGTCATAGCAATTGATATGTCATAATATCAACATGTATAATTGGAAATGATAAAATGTAAGATGAAGAGAAGAGTTGCTTTGCAAAAAATGGCTCGTGAATTTTTCGAGGGTGCGGTACACAGGATCGGGATTTACTCTGCAGGGGTGGCTCCAAAAGGCCCTGCCTTAGAGAGGTCCCCGACATATTAAAAAAAAAAAAAAAGCTTGTGAACAACAGATTAGACTTTCCATTCATGCTGATTTTGACTCATGCCATCACATAGAGAAACACTCTTGAAGAAATGGTCTGTGAGCCACTTGCTGTGATGATGTCCACAGACATGAGTTGAAAAGAGTACATAATCATATACACATGAACAGAAGCGATTATGTCCATATTGTTGGAATCAAAGTTTAAGATATTAGTGAGTTGATGAAAACTCAAAAAGGCATTTTGTTTACTAAAATAAGAGTAATGCTACATACAGTCATGGAGTGTGCAAACGCCGCACAATCGTTTTGGAAAAGAGTGGGGTTTCACAATTAAAAAATTAATTTTTTTATGTAGATCCCGTTTTACTTACTTTTTTCAAAAAGATTATGCGGCACTTGTGCACTCGACAACTGCAAATATCCTTTCTCCTTAAATATATAGACAATATATTTGGGGTCAAGCTCCAAAGCAAGTAGGGACCAAACTCTTGTATTGGAGCCCCTCCACAACCCCTACTTAAAAAGAAATTTGTTTTCAAGGCAATTGTATCTCCAAGCAAGAAATTCTGTTATATTAAATAGACCACCATCTTCTAAACTTTCTGCGCTACTCAGAGCTTTAAAATCCTCCAAAGCACCCCATTTTTGTGCTGTCATCTGCATAAGCTTATTTATTACACAGTTGTTCAAACTTCTTAAGTAACCCGTCCTTACCATGGACACTCAGAAGAACAGCACCAAGCTCAGCAATGCTGCGGTTTCTTCATACTTCAGCACAGCAGAAGAGGGCTCTATAATTAAGGTTGCCAAGTTAGTTCAGCATCTTCCTCCTACTGTCACTTCAAGCCGAACCACTCCCTCTTCGACATGCCTAGACAGAGGCAAAACTACAGAGGGTGAAATTAGTGTCTTTCGTGCTGAAAGATACTTCAGCATGGGGCTGGATGATGACAGTTCTAAGAGTATTGATAAGCATGGGCTTAAGAAAGATTCCCGATTTGATCTGAACTATAGAGAACCAAAGAGCAGGCTAGGAACTCCTAGCATAATTTCTGAAGCAAGTTGGAATAGCCAAGCCGCTTTATTACCAAGTTTTCACAGGCAACCATCCCAAAATACTGAAAAGAAGGTAAATGGAAAGATACATTTCTCTAGTTTTATCTGCAGCAGATCTTGTTCAGATAAGAAATCGCTTAATATCCTTAAGCATGGAGGAACTGATGGAAAAGAGGTCAGAAAAAAGGCAATTCAAGTTGATCACAACCAGTTCCAACCCCGATCTCAGGTAAAGGATGAGCTTCATGGCCCAAAGTTCGAGAGGTCAAACAGAGAAATGAGTTTTTCATTTCCAACTATTAGTCCCGGGTTGCAAAATCTGGCAGCTAATTCCCAGTTGAAAGAGAAGAAGGTCAAAGAAGAAGAACCACGAAAATCTCTCGAGGTGTTTGGATCCTATATGACGAAGAAAGGCGACATTGCAATGAACTTAGAGAGGAAACTCTCCATCCTCACTTGGGATGCCATTCCAAAAGCCCAAAACGTTTCCACTATTTCTGGAACTGAAGGCATGCAAGAAGATGTGGGGAGTGATGCTAGTTCGGATTTGTTTGAGATAGAGAACCTATCCTGCAGTGAAAAGTCGCCTCAGCTCACGAGGCAAGAGTCTGATGGTATGTCCAGCTGTTTGACCTCCATTACCAAGTATGAGCCAAGTGACGGAAGCATTGAGTGGAGTGTCGTCACAGCCAGTGCTGCTGGTTTCAACGCCGATACTGGCTTTGATGAAAAGAAACTGGAAGAAAGTAATAAGATTCCTGGTGTGGTCAAAACCAAATCCATAATTGACAAGGAGGCGCCAAAAAGCCGTCCAAGTGGACTACTTGGCTGTAAGAGTCTCAAGGCAGTGAATGTTGCTGAAACTGCACACAGAACAAAATGAGAGGGCAACATCTGACTCGGTACAGCAGTAAAGATTGGATTCCTCCATGTAAATTGAGATTAAGGTGAAAGACTTTGAGTTCTCATGATTGCAACATTATTATCTCTAGAGAGATCTCCCTTTTGCAGTTTTTGTGTTTATCCCTGTTCATGTTGTAGTGAATGTAAGAAGGATTAGCAGAACTTTGTTGAAACTCTTCTGTATGACATGATTTTACAGAAATCGTGGAATCATCCTAAATCTGAAGTATACTTTTTGCACTAATTTGATCAATTTCATAAACCCAACTCGATACTAATATCTTTGCAGTGATTAAACATAAGCTTTATATCCTAGCTTTTGTGTCATTCAAAGGCACGGCAATCCTGAAAATATAAAAGGGGTTTAGATTTGTCAAGGCACTCGGACTTGACAAAAATAAAAAGACTAGCAGGCATCAAGTTTTTGAGACCACCCTTGTCCAACTCCTTTTCCTTCAATAGGTCCAACTTTTATTTATTGTTCTCTTGATTTACAACCTTGGGGTCATTCCTTCTCTTTAATATGTTAACCAAGTCTGCTTTTGGAGAACCACGTTTGCCTCACTTCTTAGTCTACAAATCTTTAACTTTGGGTTGTCGTGTATCTCTCTTGACTAAGACAAAACATAACAAATGGAAATGCCAGAGCTTAGAAAGTTGGATTTGGAATCTAATCCTTCACTGTAGCCTTTTTTTGGTGTTACCAATCTTTATAGCAAATCTTGACTAGGACAGGTTACTGTTGCAGAAACTGGGCTCGTTTGGTTTTTTGACTGTTCGGTTCAGATTTAGACCTCTTCTAATATGTAAATACTTAACTCTCAAATCACTAAACTCATTTCAACTCAAAACATTTTTACATGTGGGATCCACAACCTTTTTCAACTTCCTATAAATATATCTAAACACATCTTAACATCTTAATACTTCTAAACTCATTTTAGATAGGTCCACAGAATTCACTCTACCATCTCAACTTACTATTATTCATAGAGAAAAATCAACTGAATATTCAAACGGAGCCTAAAGAGTCATTCTAGTTTAAAATTAAATTGATTTGCATATTGATGTCAATGGTGCGGCTCGCTTGTACATATAATTTCTTTACCAAAGGACATTAAAGTGGCTCTGTCCAGGATTTATATCTTTGCAAACAACAAAGCACAGAATTTGTGAACACGAAGCATTTCAATGGGATTGAATAAAGGCTTGGAACACTTATATCATGAATATATCACTCAAATGATGGGAACTGTTAAGGAATGTCGCACACAGTGACACGTTCAACTTATTACTGTCAGGCCATTATATGCTAAAGCAAGTTGGGTAGCTACATTCAATTCTGTAACCATCTTACAACCAAGGTGGATCCCATTCTCTCTTCTCTCGTTTTCATCCCACAGAAATAAGGTTGGGAATCACGTCACATTTCTTAAACAAAATTTCTGTAAACCCTATTAACCTCCAGTGTTAGTGTTGGATTGTAACAGTAGATTCTCTGTACAAATTGAGACTTTTTTTCTTGAAAGTCTCTAAACAAGAGAAGCCATAATGCCAAACTGCACTTTCTGCTAAACAAGAGAAGCCATCATGTTGATTACTTCTCTCTCTGTATGAATACACCTGTAAGGCTGTAAGAGCCGTAACAGATAACAGAAAAAAGAAGTTCAAATATAAAACTCTTTTTTATCTATTTGTCAATAATTGAGCTTGCAAATAGAATTCTTTTCAGCAATAAATTCTTGACTATTTGAGAGAAGGCCGGCCGTGTTCATAAATTCATGAAAGGTAACCTTGAAAGTGAAGGCAGACAAGTCATAAATGTTCATGAAAGGAGGAAGGGAGAAGAAGTTGCCCATCACACCCAATCTTAAAAGATTGACACGGAAGGTGGATGTCAGTGGAATTATCTTGGTGTCATCTAATAAAATATACAGGCAGAGGTACCCCTAATGGAATGTTGGGAAGGGACCTACTGGGTTGGATTGAAATGAAATTAAAACTCTGGAAGAGGGAATTAATAGTTGCCCTGGACCACTAAGGAAAGCCATCCTCACTTCAAGTTTTTTTTTTTTTTTTTGGAAAATTTTTTATTTGTGTGTAACACGAGGACTTCCCAGGAGGTCGCCCATCCTAGTACTACTCTCACCCAAGCACACTTCAACTTAATATACACATATATATGTTATATATAGTTTGAAATCATTAGCATTTAGGCAGCTTTGTTTCTGTTCATTTATGTCATTTCTTCCTTATGACAATGGATTACTGCCAACTTTCTCGAACGCAAATCTTTTAGTTTTATCAACTCATGCATTTTAGCCTTGGTACTAATGAATTCATAAAGGTTATTGCTCTTGATGAGTAGAATTGCTTTGACACTAAGTAAAGAACAATGCTTCTTCTCTCCACCAAAGTAAAGTCTGAAAGGTATTTCATCACTAACATACAAGCATGAGAAGAGTAAGGAAGTAAAATACCAAAATGCTCAAAATATTTACATCATCTTAAATGATGTAATGCCTCAAAATATACTGACTTACCTATATTATTTTGAACTTCAACAATTCATGCCCATTCTAAATATCTGTGGCTTTTGAATCATAATAACAAGTTGCAGGTTACTCGAAAAACTACAGAAAAACAAACACAAATATGGTATAGAACACTACAGAATTTTTTTTTGAAAAAAAAAAATTTTAAAAATTAGATTTTTAGTGAGTTTCCCATTCAATTAATTTAAAATAAGTCAGTTTCTGGGCTCAAACTGATAATTAGAGCTGAGTTTACTAAAAGAAGCATTTTTCATAATGAATGGACATCTACACAACCAAGTCTGAAAAGAGAGAAAACATGATCAAAAGGAAAATTAAGGAGGGCTCCACAAGAGGGCTGAAAGATGGGATTCAAGGATCCCACCAATATTCTTGGTCTGACATTGCCACAAGCCCATAGAGCAAAACACTCGAGAAAAAAAATGGATGCTTGTGATTGGGAAAAAGGAAGAAGAGATTGTGATTGAGAAAATGTTTTCAGCAATATATGATAGACATGGAGGTTATGTGAACCATAAGGAAAGGCCCACTGATAAACCTAAAGGGAAGCAATACCCAAGGAACAAGTGGAAACTCTTTTTATGTTGGGTTGTAATAAATGTTATCAAAAAGAAAAATAAAAAGTCTAATAGAAGTTCTCGACCTTGTTAAGTCATCTTTGTTCTTTTGATGTCTGCACCACTCTCTCACATGTTTGGAACCATATGCAAAAACCAACTGTTACAACTAACAGTATAAACAAAAGGTTGCCTCCAAAAAGAACCCCTCAGTGTGGCCCTGACGCCATGAACATTGTCACAACAAAACTCACATCATTTGCAAAAGTTGCTAGAGAAAAGATATTATTGTAAAGTTTCAAGTAACGATCAAAACAAAGTCTAATTAAATCACTTATGAAATTGTACTGAAAAAGAACTTATTAAATGGGATTGAGCATGATAGCATTTGTAATGATTCAACAAAAAAAATCTATTTGCAAAGTTTACGTATGAACGCACCAAACATGTCACTGATGTTGACATTTGCTGTATTAGTTAGGATAATTAAATATTTGTATTTTGATTTTATTTATAATTGGCATATTAGTTAGGAAAATGAAATATGAATGCATCAAACGAGTCGTTTGTCGTGTTAAGTAAGAGAGTCAATTGACAAAGGTTTTGTAATTGAGACTTGCTCGTAATTGATTTTCAAATAATAAAATTGACTTTTCTGGGTTTGGCTGCTCGTAGGGTTTTACCTTTAAAAAGTTATTTAAAGGGTTTCTCTTCATTATCAATCTTAATGTTATGCAATTTATTTACTTTATACTATTGCTTTATTATTAAATAATTGCATAGTTGACGACTAACTAATTGTTGAGTGAATCAGTATATAGAACGTTGTGTTACTATATAGGGATACTTGGATAATTTCAATTGGTATCAGAGCGTGGTTCACTCATTCAAGTGTGATCCGTGTCCCTGTAGATAATGTCATCGTCGTTATATGTCCCGCCACACTTTGATGTGGAAAAGTATGCTTATTGAAAAGTTCATACAAGGGCTTTCCTCAAGTCTTTAGATGAACATGTGTGGTATGCAGTTGAATGAGGATGGATTAAGCCCGAGACAAATCTTGATGCTTGGACTAAAGATAAGATCAACAACTGCAAGCGGAATAGTAAAGGACTTAACGCTATTTTCATGGTTGTATCTCTTGAAGAGTTTAAAAGATCTCCATGCGTGAGACTGCCAAAGAAGCTTAGGATATTTTGGAGGTTACACATGAAGGCACAAGAATAACAAAAAATTTGAAATTGCAGATGCTAACCTCATATGAGAGTTTTAATGATTCTTATGTTAAGTTTAATGATATTGTGAATTTTAGGTTTAATCCCGACGAGAAGGTGGAAGATTTAAGAGTCGTGAGAAAGATTTTAAGGTCCTTGCCTGAAAGATTTCGCCCAAAAGTTACAGTCATTGAGGAAAGCAAGGATTTGGATGCTATAAAGGTTGAAGAACTGGTCAGCTCTTTGCAGACATAAGAGTTCTCACTTCCTCAAACAAGAAAATGTAAGTCCATTGCATTAAAGACCGTGAAAGAAGATCGATATGATTTTTTTATTAGGAAAATTTGAACGGTGATGATATAGATCTCATTACAAGGAAATTCAAAAAATTCTTGTTTGATTACTCGGGTCCTCACACTTCCTATATGTGGAGCTGAAATACCTCTCTATTTTTGTGCAGTCCACATGTAGGTGTAGACCTTATAGCTCATTTTGCCAAAGTCAAATCCTAGTGCACTGGGAGGAACTTATTTTCATACATATATATATTTATTATATAATGTATGCTCCATAAAGTTTTATAGATGTTGTCCAAATGGGGAGTCTATACCTTAAATTGACTAACACTAGTTGAACCTAGTACTAAAAAGCAAGAGGTCTTCCCTTGCAAGACATAAAAATTTGATCCATATAGAAAAAATTAGTGTTTCTTCATTGCGAAAAAAAACAAACACCTTACATAGATCTGTTTCTTAAGTCCTTATGAAAATTCATTGCTCTATTTATTGTGGAAAAAGATGAGTAATAAAAATGAACATACCAAGGGTTGAGCAACCTTATGTTCAAAGGAGATACTCTATTAAAGTATATAAGCCTTAACATAAAGTTTGACTTTTAAGATAAGAGATAAACCTTTTGGAAGTATCTATGAAAGATAAAAAAAAAAAAAAAAAAAAAGGGGGGGGGGGGGGGGGGGAAAAAAAAAAAAAAAAAAAAAAAGAGAACAAAATATACATACATAAATGTAGATTTTTTTTTTTCTTCTATTGAAGTAAGTAGCCTCACTCACACATTCACATGGACTTTGATAATGATGAACTTATAAGGTGTGTACAACCATTGTGGTTTGTTGCAAATAAGAATGTATTTTATATTTTTTGGTTGTGTGAGTGACAATATGCTTGGATATGTGGTGCACTTTGGCATGTGCCTTAATTCAATTGATTTTTGAACTTTTTTTGGCAATTAGTTTTAATCCTTTATTTTTAGTTATTTTTTGTTGTTGGTTTATTAGGTTGTTTGGTATATTTTTGGAATTTTTCTACATTTTATGTATATGGACATTTTATGCATAAGAATGCAATTATTTTTTTAGCCCTCATGTATATGGGGTCTGGGAGCTTTTACTGAGGTATTTGTTTTTTTTTTTTTTAATTTGGAAGTCTAACTCCCAATGAGACTCCTAGTCATAGTGAATAAGCCCAACTCGAGTAAGTCTTCTAGTGGGACTCAGTTATGACTGAGTCATATGCCCACGTAAGCGAGACCTTTAGTCACGCTATTTTACTAAGTGTCCACACTTGTTATTTTTTTCTACTATCTCACGTCTCTCGAGCCGACTCCATATCAACATAGTGCACCTCTCGTGCCCTAGGGTTTGCCAGACCCATCGAATCTAGTGCCAGTCATTGTCTTCCAGTCCCTCAGTCAAAGTAAGTACTCCATCGTTTTCCCATTTCTAGGTCTAGGGCTCATAGTACACCCATTTTGGGCTATTTGGTACTTGGTGTGATTTTGAACTTTTGACTTGGATTTTTCGGTGTTTAGGTTGTAATTGGTGGATGGGTTATGATTTTTCATGCATTAAGGATAATTTTTTAGTGGGTTGGTGCATTATACAGTTAGTTTTCATGGGTTGCCCACCAAGTGTTTGATTTTTTGTCTCAATCAAATTTTTTCATGCATTTGTCAATTTCTTTACATGCATTCATGTTCATTCATCATTTCTCATTGCATTATAGAGTTAGGTTCTTTATAGTTGTGGGAGGGTCTTCACAAGAATGTTATTCTCATATTTCCACATGGTAGTCAGCATTGGTCTGATTTTGATGAGGAGGAGGTTTAAGGCTTGTCAAATTAGTGACAAAAGGGGGAGATATTACAGGAGCAGATTTGATTTTTTTTGGTATTTTGAAATTTAGGGGGAGTTCGAGTAAGTGTGTTGCTGAGGGAGAGTTGAATGTTTTTTTTTTTTTTTTGTGTTATACTGTTTAAGATAGTTTAATATTTGAGGGGGAGCACTAAATTCTGGTTTGCAAACATTACCTTAGAAACTTTATTTCATTTAAGTTTATTTTTACTGGACATAATTCTGATGTTGGACTAGAAAATGCTTAAACTTTGAGTTAGATTTTAAATCTTGTGAATTTTGATAAGATTAATCTTAGTCACTGTTCTACATCAGTATTTTTTATTTTTGATTATTTGCTTGGAATTTCTGCTCGATTTCTTGGTCTGTTGTTTGTGCTTTTGACAGGTTTATATTACATTCATCAAGTTGGTTTTATCATCAATCCGTCAAAGGGGAAATTGTAGATGCAAAAGTTTGGCTAGGACTAGGTGACTAAGTTGATAAGTTTGGATAGGACTAAGTGACTAAGATGATAGACTTCATCCTATTTTTGGTTTTGTAATTTGGATGAATGTAAAATACTATAACTTTTCTATAACTATTTTAAGTTTATCTAGAAGTTATTAGGAAGTGTTTTAGATAAGTCAAGAGTGTGAAAATCGAGTTCTGGGGGTTCTGTAATTATCCAGAGAAGAGTTTGAATGAAAAACTACTATTGCTGAGAAGATTAAGTGCTATGTTGTTTATTTAAGAGATCCTATTGGTTAGGATTTGAAGAGATCCAGTTTTGGAGAATTTTTTAGAGCACTTTCTAGTACATATTTTGGTGAGAAAACTCTTTAGAGAATTTTCAAGAATTTTTATTTTGTTTTTCTCAAAGAATGTGATCGTGTTTCAGCCACTTGGGTTTTAGGAGAAAGTCAATATTTGAATTTTGTCAGAAGTTCTAGCTGCTACTTTGGTAGAGGCAAGGTCGTTCGTCATGTCAAGTAATAGAGTCAATTGATAAATATTTTGTAATTGAAATTTGCTTGTAATTTATTTTCAAATAACAAAATTGACTTTTTTAGATTTAGCTACACCGTAGAATTTTACCTTTAAAGAGTTATTTAAAGGATTTTCCTTCGTTACTAATTTTAGTGTTATGTAATTTATTTACTTTAAGTCATTACTTTATTATTAAATAATTGCATGGTTGATGATTAACTAATTATTGAGTGAATTGGTAGAACGTTGTGTTACTATACATGAATACTTGGGTAATTTCAATTGGCATTAGAGCGTAGTTCACTCATTTGAGTGTAATCCGTGTCCCTATAGATAATGTCGTCGTCATTATATATCCTGCTACACTTTGATGGGGAAAACTATGCTTATTAAAAAGTTCGTATGAGGGTTTTCCTCATGTCTTTAGATGAACGTGTGTTATATATGTAGTTGAACGAGAATGGACTATGCCTGAGACAACTCTTGATGCTTGAACTAAAGATGAGATCAACAACTACAACCGGAATAGCAAAGGACTTAACGCTATTGCCAAATAAGCTTGGAATATTTTGGAGGAGCAATGCTACACAACCTCTCCAACTTCCATACATCACATTTTTTTAAAATTTTAAATTTTTTAATATGTTTTTTTGAATTTATTCTTTTTAAACTAATTCAATTCTTCTATTCATTATTTATATATTAAATATTTGATAAAAGAAAAAAATAATAAAAATTAAAAAAAAAGTGTGGTGTGTAGAAATTGTGTAGATTTTTTCATTTAAAAGGTTACACATGAAGACACAAGAATAATAAAAATTCAAAATTGCAGATACTAACCTCAAAACAAAACTCACATCATTTGCAAAAGTTGCTAGAGAAACTATATTATTGTAAAGAATAAAGTAACGATCCAAACAAATTCTAATTAAGTCACTTATGAACTTGTACTGAAAATGATATTATTAAATGGGATTGAGCATGATAGCATTTGTAATGATTCGACGAAAAAAAAAAAAATCTATTTGTAAAGTTTACGTATGAACGCATCAAACACGTCACTGATGTTGACATTTGCTATATTAGTTAGGTAATGAAATATTTGTATTCCAAGCAAATGTTTGATCACCTCACCTTCACCAAAAGCAAAGGTCTTCCACCATCAGAGTCGACCATCCTTCATCGCCGCTTCAACTCCGACGTCACGAAAGAAGATAGTTAGATGAAAATATAGATATTTGGCGGGTAAGTTCATATATTTATATGAAGTTTTTAGATGAGTGGAAGCAACGAATTTTAGATATTACTGTTAAATGATCATTGAAAATAGAAATAAGAACAATAATTTAATTAGAATGAACGATATATGCATTATGTTATTAAATATACAATCATCAGAAAAAGTGTATAAATTATGAAACTTAATACAAAATATATTTTATTTGATTAAAAATTAACACGTGACCATTAGAACTGCAAAATATGACAAAAATAAATTAGGTAAAAAACTAAAAATAAAACTTTGAAATTAATAATAGTTTACTATTATATAGAGTTTAGATAGATAATCTAATATGAGATTAAGTTTTGACTGCAAAAGGCAAAATATCTGATATTAGGCAAACTTTGGCTAATAGGACGGATAAGCTGATGCTAATGCTCTAATACAAAAATCAAAACAACTTAGAAAACACATCTCAAAACAAATTCTCTCCCATTTATTTTATTTTTTATTTTTTATTTGTAAGTGTTACTACTTTTACAAGCTCTCATAAAAAACATATTTAAAAAAATTTCCCAACTCATGGAAATATTTGCTACTAATCACATCACTTTCATAAAACCTAGAAAAAAACCATCTAGAAAGATTTTCAATAAGTGAAGAATTTTATGCAAAATAATCTTGGTAGTCTCTAATTAGGAACTCAACTTTTGGATTCGGAAAATAGGTTAGGCCAACTTTGAGGAGCAACCCATTTTGGAAATGAGCATTGCTATTCATAGGTCCAAACACCACACATCAAACATTTTTTTTTTAAAAATTTTTTCAATTTTTTTTTTTGTTTTTTTCTTCTTAAAACAATTAAAAATTTCTATTCTTCATCCATATAACACACATTTGATAAGAAAAAAAATTAAAAAAATCACAAAAATGGTGGTGTGGTGTGTAAGGCTTATGAATAGAATTTTTCTATTTTTTTTAGAATAATTCTTCTCATCAGCCATTATTCACTATCCCACACCCCACATTCTATAAAAAAAAAATTGTCTAAATGTAAAGTGTGAAGGTAAATAATTGCTGATGAATAGCAAAACTTTTTTTTTAATCCATAAAAAACTCCAATATATGAAAAAGGCCACTTTTAGAATAATTCATAAACAATTATATGAATTTTTTTATTTTAAAATTATTTTATAACTGTATATTGAAATCAACCTCTAATTTTCTTTTAATAACAAATCAACCACTATTTTGGTTTATCATGAGAAGAACTAAAAAGTGAAATTAATCTCAATCGCTAATGGAAAAAGATATTAATCTCCAGCTGTTGGTGCGTAAATCAACCAGACGACCACAAGAGAAACCTGTAAAGTCAACGGCCAGGATCTTTCTTTTCTCTCCAAGTGGATAAGACTACAACCAGAGTACCTAAAATACCCTAATATATTTTCTTAAATGACTAAAATACCTAAACTCGTCACATAACTATTGGTGGATTTCCTTACGCCCAACATAGAGCCTCCGGAGAAGATATAAACTCCCAAAACCCTAATCTCTCTCTCTCTCTCACACACGCTCCAATTTCACACACTACAAAAGCGAGTGAGAGAGAGCCACTAGGGTTTTAGGCAATCACCCCGAGATTCCAAGAGTAGGAGAGAAAGAGGGGGAGAGTGAGGGAGAAAGAGCTAGAACATTATCTGAGGCAGAGAATATGGGGGCTGACAAGGGAAAGAAGCTGAAGGTAGCGGAGAAGGATGAGGAGGATAACAACTCGGAGGCCATCGATGAGAAACTTGTCCTCTCCATCGAGAAGCTGCAGGAGATACAAGACGAGCTCGAAAAGGTATACTTATCGTTCACCCTCATTCGCATATGGTTCTGTTCCGAACTTTTTCTTTTCTTTGAAGATGAATTGAGATTTTATGTGATATTTATTTAATTTTCTTCATCTTTAAATTCCTTGGCAATAAAGCAGCATGATTTGATTTATACTGTATCTGGGTTGATATTTTCATTAGTTTCTATAGATTCCTAATTCAACTGATTCGGTTGATTCAGATAAGTGAACAAAGCTGATATCTTTATGCTCTTAATAATGAGCACAATCCTAAAGCTTTGATCTTTATTTTCAGGGTAAGGGAAATTAAGCTAAACCAGGAATTAATTAGTGTATGCTTATTTCATGTTGGAGTATATTGGCTTACTGAGTTGTAGCGGATGGTGATTGTGTACTTTAGTTTGAGCCACTCAAATCACAACAATATAACAGTCATTTGGGCCACATGGAAATTTGGATGCATATAACTTTTATTTCTGTTGGAAGCCTCCTGGTCTACCTCTTAAATATAGCTGATTGGATGTTCACTTATGTGCCACTGAAGCTGTTCTGACATAGTGACATAATTGTCATCTGTAATTATTTTCTAATGTTATAGATAAATGAGGAGGCCAGTGATAAGGTCCTGGAAGTGGAGCAGAAGTATAATGAGATACGCAAGCCTGTTTACGATAAGCGAAATGATATTATTAAAGCCATTCCTGACTTCTGGTTGACTGCTGTTAGTAATCTGTCTCCCTCTCTTCATCTTTGGGAATTTGCAATATGTTTGCTTTTATGGTGTTAAGACATCTTTATTCAGTTGATTTTTTTCCAATTCTATGCAGTTTTTGAGTCATCCTGCTCTAAGTGAGCTTTTGAGTGAAGAGGATCAAAAGGTTTGGACTTTGTGCCTACTTTGATTAGAAGATTTGAGTTTCCACGTATATTTTTACTTTAAACTCAATGAATAATGTTGTGAGGGTTCTTCTTATGTATCTTACAATCTAGCTGGTTTCCCCAATTTTGACATGTGCCTTTGTAGAGATTTTGCTTAATTCTTTCCTACGTTTTTGGTAGATATTCAAGTATTTAAGCTCTCTGGAAGTAGAGGATTTCAAAGATGTCAAATCGGGTTACTCTATCACATTGGTGAGTATACTTTTTTTTCTTTCTTTCCTAATGATGGGCTATGCCTACTTCTTCAATGAGTACTAATAAAATCCTGTTTTACCTATCCAAAAAAGAAAAAAATTATTTTCAGATGATTACTTTTGTAGGCAAGTTTTGAAAAGTAATTCCTTTCTTGTTACATTTCCACGCGGATGTGAATTTCAGCCATGCTTCATACTTATTTAAAAAAAAAAAAATCCGCCATGCTTCAACTGATGAACTCGATGAATCATAACTGATTTGTGTCTCCAATTTGCAGCACTTTAACCCAAACCCTT
The DNA here is from genome assembly GCA_003123785.1 of Pterocarya stenoptera. NCBI lineage: Eukaryota > Viridiplantae > Streptophyta > Magnoliopsida > Fagales > Juglandaceae > Pterocarya > Pterocarya stenoptera. The sequence continues at coordinate 103,302 of QEOT01007467.1, read as the reverse complement.
ATTTTGAAGATACAAAGCTTACAAAGACATTCACTTATGCTGACGATGATGGAACAACAAAAATTACTGCAACATCAATAAAATGGAAAGAGGGGATGGTAAGGCCTACTTAAATTACTACTATAGGCCATATTAAACTTGTATTTTTTGTTGCAGTTTGACTAATTGTTTTACATATATGGGAAGGGCATACCAAATGGGGTTAACTATGAGAAGAAAGGGAGCAAGCGGCCTGCTAGCGATGAAAGGTCAGTTTTCCCGAGCCTAGTGGAAGTAGGTTTTCAGCCAGTTCAATAACTTTGATCATCCTTTTTTTACTGAAAGAAATGTAAGATAGGTAGATCATAAGAGTGATTCAATATGGAATATAACCACTACTCAAGGTTACGAACACAATATTGTACTGGTAATTGTGGTAGTCTCTTGAAATATTTCGAATTGGTTAAAAAGGAATTATCTTTGCTGTAGTCACTGATATGATTTGATATCCCAATGCTCTTCTCAAAATTCAGATTTGTGATAATTCTGACACTGGAGGTAAAAGAAAACTAGATGTTTTTAAAAAATTTCCTTATTTTTATTATTTTATTCTGTGTTTGAGATCAACATGAAGTAAAAGCGATACTAGTGGTTACCTGAGACATGATAATTATCAACATTATTATATTGCGAACATCTGAGTTATGGATAAGATTGCGCCTTAACATTCTTAATATTGATTGAGCATCTTCACTGTATAAAAAAAAATATCAATTGAGCATCTTCACTTTCATATTTCCTTCATGTTATATGCATGTGTAGCATTTATGTTTATCATGTTGAGTGCAACTTCTTTAGGTGGTTGACATAGACAAGAGAATGAGAATGACATCTTCACTTTTATATTTTCTTCCTATTTATGCCTATGTTGTATTCTGTTTTATCATGTTGAATGCAGCTTCTTTAGCTGGTTTACCAATATTCAAGAGAAAGATCACTTGGATGACATTCATGATGAGGTAAGTTGTTTCTACCTTCAAATTTCCACCAGTATTTTTCGTTCAATGTTGGAGTTACTGGTGTCTTTCCATTGCTACCATTATCTTATTTTGATACACTTATTGGACTTATGTATTAAGCTTTCACTTCCGACAAATTTCAGATTGCAGAAATCATCAAGGAGGATTTATGGCCAAATCCACTCACATACTTCAATAATGTAACTTCTTTTCTCTTGTTCCTTTCCCTTTAATCCCACTAGTCATCAATGGTTTTTTTATCAATTTCTTAGGAGCATCTATTACTTTCATACTTGTCTATTCTAATAGTAGTTGGTGGCATCTTTGAAATAGGATGCGGATGAGGAAGACTTTGACGAGGAAGGGGCTGGAGAAGAGGTAAATGTATATGTTTATATGTGTTTACTCTAGTGAAAAGCTAGCGATTTAACTTGTTCCATGTAGAGAAACTTCCGAGGGTGCGGTGCGCGGGGCCAAGGTTTACTCTGCAGGGGTGGGTCCAAAGGGCCCTGCCTTGGAGAGGTTCCCCGATATTTAAAAAAAAAAAATATTTGTGTGTTTTGTGTTTATGTTTGGGGAATTTGATGCGAGTCACTACATCCCTTGAATAGTTTGCCCATTTGGGAACAATATGTAGCTTAGTTTATATTTGGTGTAATCGCACTAGGTTTACCATTTGATGTTGAGCTAAAACAGTCACATGTGCATAAACGTCTCCCAACTACTTGTGTTGGATGGGACAACTAGCTGAAATATGTGCAGGTTTCAAAGATTTGGTACCCTTGTTTCTGAACATGGTGATACATGATTAAAGTACTTTGCTGGATGGGAAGGATGTAAGGTCAATATGAGAACTATGTCTAGTTGGTGGGGAGGCAATTTGGGGTGATTGGAATCTTGAACTGTTCAATAGAAGGCTTTGAGAGAGCTGGTTAACATTCAGCTTCCCTTCATGAGTCTGGAAAAAACAAGCCAAATGGTTCTTGAATTGTTATCCCAAGTGTAAGATTTATGTCAACTAGAAGAAGTTTTTTACCTATATAAAAATAAATAAATAAATAAAAATAGAAGAAGCTCATTAATGATGTGGAAGTACTTGGAGCATAATTATTCTTTAGACTATGTAATAATGGCTGGCATGGTGTCACAACATCTCTCCCCCTTGATGGAAATGGACCAACAGAGGGTGATTGCTTCTGCTGAGGTTTAGTTCAGGCTTTATGAGCTTATTAGCGGTTGACTAAAATGTGGTTGAAGGTCTTGTGCTACCCAGTTAATGTTTATTTGACTTAGTTAGATACATTTATTAGTGAGCAAACGTTGATACCAAGTACACCAGGAGCATACACTAAAATTGCCTATGTTGAAAGAGTTAAAAAGAAAAAAAAAATCTAAAAAATAAACCTGGATAAATTCATGATTGTTGCCATTAATGGTAAAGAGATCTAAAGAAATCCTTTAGCTGCTCCATATTCTTTTCGCAATCCTCAAGCATTCATCCCTCCAAATGCACCACTAGCAAATTAGTACCATTTTCCACGAAGTTCCACTGTGAAGCCTACCATACCTACCATTTCAGCAAATTAACAGGTCCGTTACCTGCCTCGGCATTTCCCAACTAAACCGGAACAGGCTGAAAACAGTTCCTACAGGATTTCCTGCTTGTTAAGGGAGAGGAACCAACTATTGAGCAGAATTTAAGGCTCTTCTCTATGGTCTTTACCCATGTCTCAAACTTAATTACTTTTGTAGATTGATTCAAAGACTCAAGTAGTTGTTAGTTGGCTGAAGCGATGTGAGAGAGGTGTGTGAGGAGATCTTTGAGGTGAGGCTTAACATGCACTTACAGTTTGTCATGTATTTGAGTGAGGGTACCCTGTAGTTTCAGTCGTTGCTAACAGTATTGCTGACTATATATTAGTGTTTAGCCTGTTTGGACTTCCAGATACGAAATTAATACTCATTAATATGAAAATTAGGATTATGATATTCCAAGGCCGTTGACTGCCTATGATTTTCTTCTGGTGGGATTATATGACAGGCATTATAGATCTAGATAATTGTTTTTTCATTTTGAATTTTGCCCACCGCCAGGGAAAGGATGGTGAGGACTCTGAAGAGGATGAGGATGACCAAGAAGATGACGAGGAGGATGAAGACGAAGAAGATGGCGGTGAGGACGATGGCAAGTGAAGTACCTTAATCAGCGTGTTCGCTTATGGGTTTCATTGCCTTGGTAACAGTTTATTTATGTAAAGTGGGTGGTCCTTAAATAGTTGCTGAATTATCTTGTGATAGTGGAGGGTGACCATGGTAACTCTTTTATAATAGCTCTTTTATCATGTAGGCAATTGACTACTGCCCACACGGCCAGTCTGTAATTTTCGGAATGTTATTTCTTTTTGCTTCAAGGCTATTTTCTGTTGTTTTCTGGGGTTATTTTTTGTGGGTTCCCTCCCTATTATGCTGGCTTCTTGACGACAATGGTATATTATTACATTTCGTGGTAACTTAATGAGAGTAAAATCATAGAGTATTTGGTGTAAATCTGTTCTGGTGTTCTTCCTTTACATGGAGATTGTGCCATTTATTAGCATGATTAGTGCTACAATATATCATGTGATCATTTCTCGGATCAATAAGTGAGATTTGCTGTGATACAGCTTCCAGATTAGATCATCTCCTGATTTAAAATTCGTATTGTATTCGTGACATCAGTGCTGGAAATAATACATTTCTGGTCAATTATTGTTTATGCAGGGAGGGTTAATGTCAAGGTTTGAAAAAACAGTTCGATTGAGGTCAATTGTTCGTTGAACCGCTTCAATTGACCAATTTAAGTTGATTCTAGTCAGTTTTAAACGAATTTGAATTGATTCCGACTGGTTTAAAACTATATTTATATTTAAGCTATCTAACAATTAAGTTTATTTTTTTAATTTCTTGCACACAAATATAATAGATCTAAACATATATTAACTTCATCATTATATTCAATAACAATCACAAAAAATTTAAAAGACAAACCATGTACTTCTTTATTTTCTTTAGTTGAACAAAAAGAGAAAAAAAAGAAAAAAAAGAAAAAAAGAGATGAATGACTATTTTATATTAAACTTGTTGTTGTGCATAAAATACTATATTTGCCACTGTATTTATAACTTATTGGTATTTATCTTTTTTGTATATGAGGCAAAAAAATGTCGACAATTGAGGATAAATAAATAAATTATATGTTTATTGAAACTAATAAATGAATTTATACTTTTTACTCTTTAAATGTTTGAATTGCATTATATATGATTTTTAATAATTTTATCACAACTCCGAGGGTTGGCTCAAGTAGTGAAGGTCTTTGTCTTGGGATATCACTCTTAAAACTCATCCAAATCTAAATCTAAATCTAAATTTTAATATATAATCTAATGATCAGAAGAAGATCTTGATTTTAAAGATATAGATCTTCCATTTAATATGTAATCTAAATAGGAGACTTGGATTTTAAAGATATAAACTCGAAGGCACAATCTTCCTCTTTTGAGGATTTCTGCGAGACTAATGAAATTGCACGCCATTCATAAGCTGCACGATCGAGCTTAGACGCATCAACAATAATTGTCAGTATCAGTTCATGACAATTTTTGTCAGCTTCTTTCAGTTTCTAGCATTTTCTGTTGCCGACCTACCAATCTCTCGCGGTCTCTCACCAACCTACGTCCTTCAACTCTAATATTCTTGTAATAAGGTCAGAGTCCAACTGCCTTCAAATTTTTGTTTTCTTCTTCTCTTGACATCAAAATCAAAACCACTTGAATTCTTATATTATTGTCTGCATTTGTCTTCCTGGGTTCTCACTTATATTTTATCACCATTTTCTATATGATCTTCAACTTTAAAATGAATATTCCATGGTGTAGTGCTACAGAATCGAGGTCATCAAGCTGCAAGCAGAGTTTCAAGGTTGAAAGGAATGGCCGGCTCAGGCATTCGCACATTTGACCTCTCTCCTTTCTTTAGTAGCCATGGTGATCAGGGAGACACGAAGAAGAAATTAGCAACGGACGCAATTTACCAGTCCTGTTTAGAGCATGGGTTCTTTCGTATTGTGAACCATGGGGTGCCACTCGACCTGATGAACCGTGCCCTCCAACTCTCCAAGACATTTTTTGAGTACCCTGATGAGGAAAAGCTCAAGTTTAAAAGTCCTGTATCTGCTGCACCTCTTCCTGCTGGTTACAATAGGCTGCCTCAAAACTCACCGGACAAGAATGAGTACATGGTCTTCTTATTGCCCAAATCTGGCTTCGATATCTACCCCCAAAACCCACCGGAATTCAGGTAACTAGCCTTTATCATGAATCCTAGATTATTCTTTTAGTTAGCTGATTGCATGCAGTACTGGCAGATATATGTTTTAATTACTCAAACATGGTTAAAATATATGCATGTTGTTGATTTTGATAGGGAAGTATTGGAAGAGATTTTCCCCCACTTAACCAGAACTGGAATGCTTGTAGAGAGCATCTTAAATGAGTGCTTGGGTCTCCCTCCCAACTTCCTTAAGGAATACAATCAAGATAGGAGCTGGGATGTCATGGCAGCTTTGCGGTACTTGCCGGCAACTGAAGGAGAGAGTAATGGTATCTCGGAACATGAAGATGCGAATTTGATCACTTTCGTGTTTCAAGACGAAGTTGGAGGCCTAGAAGTTCTCAAAAATGGAGAATGGATTCCTGTAACTCCAGTTGAAGACACCATTGTTGTCAATGTAGGCGATGCCATTCAGGTACTCAAAATTTGATCTCTTCTGATCATCTCTATTTTCAAACTCATTATTCCTAAGAGTGAACTAGGAAGAGTCTTAAGTAGTGGTTTGAGTTTTGACAGTCACGGGCGTCACACTCACTTAATATCGTTGATGTGAAAAATATGAGTAATACTACATACAGTTGTAGAATGTACAAGTGTAGCGCAATCGCTTTGAAAAAAAGTGAGATTCAGTATTAAAAAATTAATTTTTTTCCATGTGGATCTCGTATTTATTCAATTTTTAAAAGCGATTGCGCGATGCTTGCGGACTCCACGACTGCAAATGCCAAATATCATTTCTCGAAAGATATGAGAACAAGACAAAATTTGAGTAACTAAGATGGTTTTATCTCCTAAAAAGTTTCAAGTTGTTTGGAAATTCTGATCTCTAGATCTGTCTCTTTAATGGAACAAACCTACTAATAATTTGTTTTCTTCTTTGGCAAACATGATTTGGAGATTTCAGGTGTTGAGCAACAAAAAATTTAAGAGTGCTACTCACAGAGTGGTGAGAAGAGAAGGAAGAAGCAGATTCTCGTATGCATATTTCTATAACTTGCAAGGAGACAAGTGGGTGGAACCATTATCACAGTTCACCAAAGAGATTGGAGAGCCACCAAAGTACAGAGGATTCCAATACAGAGAGTACCAGCAGCTGAGGGTGAGAAACAAGACCCATCCACCCTCACGACCTGAAGATGTTATAGACATTACCCACTATGCAATATCACCCTAGTCACTCATCTCCTTTTCTCCCCCTCCTCCTCCAGTATTTCTGATTTCTGATCTCCTCCCTTTAATAATGTACCCCATTCACCCTGGGCAAAAATCATAGTCCATTTGTGTTCGATTTCTTCTGTTCAACGTGCTTGTGAAAATATTACTAATGATCAGAATGAAGGCTTGTGATTGTGAAGTGATTCTGGGTTTGTTTCATGTAATGAATTGGATCCACCAAGGAATTATGTGCTTAAAAGTAGTAGGATTATATAAATTTTATTGGACCGTAATCTTATTTTAATTGATTATCTGGATATGTGATGAGAAGTACGATTATGTTTATTAGTTATGATTATGTAACTCACCAATCACCATTCCGGGGCTCAGTTATATGTCTATCTCCTCCTTTGGGACCCACCCCTTCAGGTGGGATCCACTTGAAATGGTGCAGTAGCTGACCCACCATGGAGGTGACCAAGTTGATGCATGCTAAGCTGCGCGGCTGGACACATGTGCCTCTCGCCCTGCACCAAATGGCAGTAAACGAAAATCATTGCCTTCACATGTCAACATCCTCTTCCAGGTACCGTTCAGGCCTAAACTCCAATGGTTCTTTCTAAACCTTTGGGTCCCAATCTATGGCCCAAACGTTCACATGAACACTTGAACCCTTTGGAATGTCATGCCCTCCAATCTTGACATTGGCATTGGCCCTATGGGGTAGCATCAATGGGGTTGGAGGGTGCAACCTTAATGCCTCCTTTGCTACACTTTGTAGTAAGGTAGGCTTGGGAGGTCGGATTCCAACATCATATGACCAGGCCGGAGCACGTGGTCCTGCTCATGATATTGGGCCTTGTGTTGGACCCTTGGTTCTTGATCAACTTAGCTATATATGGCCCATGGCCCATTCTGCAGTAATATATAGCAATGGTGTCCATACCTGCAGTGATCATGTCTATCCCAATGTTGTCCTTATCTTTCTCTAAGAGTAGCCAATGCATCGGCAAAGTGGGGCTTCTCATCACCATCAATATTATTGCAAGTGTGCATGTGCTCTTGCATGAGAGTCCGGGTTATAAGCTTCTTTCTGCGTGCAGAATACTTGGCAAAATCTTCATTTTTAATCCAGGCAATCCATCCCAGCCACTTGATTGACTCAAATAAGGTAAGTGATTCTCCAAACTCTATTGCATTTACCACAATTGCAATGAGTTCCAACCCTTTCTTGTAATATTATTGAATGCCACATGAGCTCAAATACTTCCTCACCAATACACTTTTCCCATGATTTTCAGGTCTGCTGCAATCCTAGAAAATGGAATCAACCATGCCTCTAACTTCATCGTCCCTAATGGGTCTAAGATCCTCAAGGATCTTGGGAGAGAAATTAAAGCTCAAGAGTACAAAGCTTTCTTACCTTCACATATATATATAGTGGGAGCCAGCCATAATCAGCTCAAATAAGGTCCTAATTGCCGCCATCAGCTTTGGTTATCTTAGCAGTTGCCTTACTCCTGTGCCGACTTGAGGCCATTTCTAAATAGTTATGGTCCTGGTGGGATCTTGAACCTTAATCGTTAATGGAGTTTCCAGGCAAAGAAGATCATGATGAAGGTGATTGATCTCGGGAGTAGAGGGAGATTAGCCATTAGTTAATGAAAGAAAATGGAGGGAGATTTATATCTTTGTTAATATTCAGATCATCATCGATCGGGTAATGATTACTTTCTTGCATGATGTACATATATGATGTGATAATTTTATTTTTTCAAAATATCATGTGCTAATGATCCATAAATGTGTTACAAATTTTAATAAGAAAAATTCTTCTCATCAGTTACTATTCACCATCCTACATCTCACATCTTATAAAAAACACCCACACCCTATGAAAAAACTATAACTAGAGTGTGAGAGTGAAAAATGACTGATGTATAGTATTCCGTTTCCAATAATATTAAATCTAAAGCAAGCTTAATTTCCACCTTCTAATAAATGTGTTTTACAATAAACTATAAATTAATGTATATTAATTATACTTTTAAAAATAGAACACTCTTCCACTTCTATTAATAAGAATTGAGTTAAAAATAAATAATAAAGATGACATGACACAATCTTAACAGTCATATATTAATTATTAATGAAGAATATACATTAATTATCAAGATAGATGAAAAATATTATACACTATAATCATGATGGTGGAATCTTAATAAAGAGTACGCTATGTTATAAAAGTGATAATTTGGGTTGAGATTACAAAAGAGGCACCAAAATTCAAAGATAATAAATTACATTTAATTTCTGTTTGACTAATTTAGTGCTGACTTGGCAATGACAAGGACAAGACTCCGGACAGTTTTTGGTGAACATGTGTGTTGAAAAAAAATGATCAAAAGCAGGATCACACAGCTAGGGTTGCAACCCGAGCAAATCGTTCAGTATATTGACCTGACCCGACTGTAAAATTTTGAAAAATGACCCGATCCGACCCGACCCGATATCGATTCAACACTCCTTTTCCTTTTTTTTTTTTTTTTAAGTTTTAATTAATTAATTAATTAATTTTTAAATATAGATCCTATGAATATGCCTGCATGTGAGAGATCATCTATAGCTCAATCTGCAACTTAAATGATCAGTTCATACAAATAAGATGATGTTTAACTCGATTATCATCACGACAACACTCTGATGGGGACAACGATCTTGGGCTTCTTGCTCCACCACTGCGATGATCTTGGGTTTCATGGCCTTGATGGAGGACAACGGTAGCTTTTCTGGTAATCGAGGCCTCTCCATCCTGGGCATTACCTCCGTGTTCCCATGTTGTCCCTCCGGTTCTGGCATTCTCAGAGACATCCGGACACTCATCATTTGCTTCGCAGTAGGTTTGGCCATCGTGGTTGTGTGTTTGGTATGCTTCGTCTCCTCAAAGGAGGAAAAAGATGAAGACCGTTCGTTGAAGAACAAATCCTGGGACCTGAAGTCCTTCTATGAGTTGAGCTTCACGGAGGGCGAGATTCTCGGTGCCATCAAGCTGGAGAATGTGTAACAAATCTGGGCGTATGTTTCGACTGAAGGGTTTGAAGGAAGTCTGAGATGAAAGTTTTTTTTTTGATAATTCAATCCATTCATTGAAATAATAAAACAAGTCCTTACAAAAGATTGCTTTTATTAAACCAAATGGCTTGAGATACAAATAAAGGACATTCCCACCACATTTCTATATCAGTAATACTCCAAGCATGTCTTGCTAGTTGATGTGCCACCGAGTTACCCATCCTGTTGACATGCAAAACTTGCACCTCCTGAAAACAATTCATCATTCTTCTAATATCTTGTAGAAGGAAAGCAAAATCTGTGCAATACTCAACTTGATTATTCAAAGCATCAACAAGAATTAAACAATCAGTTTCAAGCAATATTTTCGGAGCACCCCATTGAACACACATTTGTAACCCTCTTAACATAACAATAGCCTCAATAAATTTAGAAGAGATCACTTCCCTTTCCAACTTACTGCAAGCAGCTAACACATCACCCTGTTAGTCTCTTAACAACACTCCAATACCAGCTGTTTGTCGGTCATGAAAAGTTACCCCATCAACATTTAATTTAAGGAATCCTAAAGGAGGAGGTCTCCAAGAAAGCACCTTAGTAATCTGAGGAGAAGAAACATCAAAAACCTAAAGCTTCTTGAAAGCAGATTTCAAAGATAAAACTTTGTTAACCACCACCTGTATTCCAAGAAAAACCTTTTCATAAATATACAAATTTCTTCTATACCAGACAACCCATGCAATAGCAATGAAAGTTGCCAAACTTTCCTCCGAACCTTCAGTTTGAGCCATATTGGCCAGATCTCAAAAACTACAAGGTGACAACACAGTCCGAAACAAACTTATTTTCTGTGAATAAACATGAGAAGCATTTGAACAATAAAATACTGCATGAGCAACATCTTCTCTTTCCTTCCCACAAAATAAACAAGTATCATTATCAACTACAAACTTGTTTTTAAAATTTTTTAAAGTCTGAGATGAAAGTTAGCTATGAAGTTATGGGCTGTAGATGAGTTGGACGAAGGGGATTAAGCCAGCACAAATAAATAGAAGACCTTCTAGAAGACTTTACTTGTATTTCCATTTAAATAGAATAGTAGTTAGTTGCTAGTGGCTGTTAGTGGCGAGCCTTGTTACGTGGGGTCACCGTAAACAATACTCTAGTTTGTTTTGAGTGACTTAGCGGGTTGCTGAGATTTAACGGGTTGAACCCGAGCTTCATCCAAACCCGGTTTTGTCGGTGCTGGCCGGATCGGATCAAGCTGCTTCTTGCACAGGCCTACACACGTCCATATATGTCGTGCAATAATATACAAGTACTATGACATGTCGACAGCAATTTTGGACATTTTTTATTTATTTATTTTACTATGCTTTTTAATCCTTCTAATAAACAAGAAAATTTATAATTTAAACCTCTGAATCAGAGTGAAAAAAAAATATATATGTATATACATATATATTTATTTTGCCTTTTAGGTAAAAAAGATGTTATCGGTTTGTGGTTTACATGCGGTAAAAAGGAGTATGGGAGCATATAACTGTTGGAGTGCCGCCCAACAATGATTACTTGGCGCGTGGCTGTCACGTGCCACCGAGGAGTCTTCTGTCGACGTTATACTCAGTTTCATGGGAACCTTTGACTCTGGAACTTTCAAGTTTGACCATCGGCTTTCCTCTCAGAGTGAACAATGTCCTGCACACGCCACTGCCGACCACTGTGCACTGTTCATCCGTGTTTTGTTTTTTCTGTTTTTTTGTTGTTTCTGTTTCAATGTTTTGTAGTTGTTTTGTTTTTCTGTTTTGTTGACCTGAGTGAGGTGTTTGAGCCTTTGAACCGCTTCAATCAATTGATTCTATTTGACTTTAAATTTATTTGAACCAATCCCAACTAATTTAAAACTATATTTATTTTTAAGTTATCTATTAATTAAGTTTATTTTTTTAATTTCTTGTACAAAAGTATGATAGAACTAAATAGATATTAACTTCATCATTATATTCAATAACAATCACAGAAACTTTAAAAGACAAAACATATAGTTCTTTATTTTCTTTAGTTGAACAAAAAAAATTAAGAGATGAATGAGTATTTTATATTAAATTTGTGGTTGTGCATAAAATACTACATTTGCCATTGCATTTATAATTAGGGGTATTTATAACTCACTATAGGGGTGTAAATTTAAAACGAAAAATCGGTCTGAACCAGTTCTTATAAGGCGTAAACAGGCCAGAACCGGTCCGGTTTCGATTTTAAGATTTTCTAGACCCGTTGATAAAAAATATATAAAAAAATAATATTTTATATATAAGTTTTATACAAAATTAAAATTATACAAAATATTTTATATATAATATATAATTATCTGTGAAATATATATATATAATATATAATTTTATATCATATATTAAATAATTTCATATTATAATTAATAAATTATAATATAAAATGTTAATCTTAAATATGAACATTTGTAATTTTGTTTGATCATATGCTATTAATATAATTATATATAAGATAATGTTATTATAAAATATTAAAATAAAAGTTTAATTTTAAAAATGAAAATTTAATTGATCATATATTATATAGCTATACTAATATAGAGTTTATAACAAATACCAATATATAGCTATACTAATAGTCTAATATTAATACTATGTCTAGTAATTTATATATCTATACTAATATCTAAGTTTATAACTAATACTAATATATAACTATACTAAGAATCTAATATTAATACTATTATACTATTATATAGTCTAATATATTATAATTTATATAGCTATACTAATATATAAGTTTATAACTAATACTAAATACTACTAGTTGAATATATACTATAGTTATACTTATAATTAATATAGTTATACTAAATTACTATAACTAATACTAATATATAACTAGTCTAATAGTCTAATATTAATACTATTATATAATCTAATATATTAGACTATAATATATTAAATGTATTACAAATATATTAAAAATATTAATTATCAATTTCCCAAACCATAATTTTTTTTTAATTATCATTTAAAAAACAAAACACATCGAAAATAATAGGGGAATTTATTCAATAGGAAAGGGAAAACGGCGCCGTTTCCCTATAACCAAAGTTTAAACTCTCGTCCCCTCTCTCTCGTCCGCTTACTCTCTCGTCTCTGACTCTCTGCCTCGTCTCTCAACAGTCAACTCTCTCAATTCTCTCGTCTCTCACTCTCTCGTCTCTCAACTCTTTCGGCCCCTGTCTCTCTGCCGATTCAACGGACCACGGTAAGTTTTTGTTTTTTGTTTCTTTTTTTGAAATTACATACATTGGATTTTTGTGATTGGGTTTTGTGATATAAGGGTTTTTGTGATTGGGTTTTGTGATATTGGGATTTTTGTGATTGGGTTTTCAGTTTTGTGATATTAGGGCTTTTGAATCCGAAATTTAGGATTTTTTGTGATTGTATTTATTATTGTGTTTGTGATATTAGGGCTTTGTGAAATTACTTTGAAATTATAATAGATGATATTTGTGATATTAGGGTTTTTTGAATCCGAAATTTACTTGATTGGGTTTGTGAAATTGTGTTTTGTGATTGTGTTTGTGAAATTACATTGATAGGGTTTTGTAATTTTTCTACTTGAATAACAATTGGAGTTGAGGATTTGAATAATCTGTGAAGGGTCAACAAAAATAAATAAAAATAAAAATAAAAATAAAAATAAAAATACATTATTAAAGTGTAGTTAGAACTTAGTGAGTTATTAGTGTTTATAAACAGATTTAAAGCAGTTTTCAGTTTAGAACTTAGTGTTTTAACTTCCTGTGTACAAAGGCTATGCCTATTTCATTCATATATATATTATCTATCTTTTACTGATAAAAAAAAAAAAACTTAGTGTTTTAAAGCAGTCTTTTTTTTTTTTAATTTTTTTTTATAAACAGATTTTTAATAACAAAATGTCAAACTTATATTTTACAAAAACCGGAAAACCGGACCGGAAACCGGAAGTATCAGTTTAGGAGGGTAACCAGTGTGTAATCGGTTTTGAAAAATGCAAAACCGGTCATACCGGTTCGGTCCTAAATTTTGTCCAAAACCAGACCAATTACACCCCTATTTTTAACTTCAAGGCAAAAAAATGTCGACAATTGAGTATAAATATATAAATTATATGTTTATTGGAACTAATAAATGAATTTATACTTTTTACTCTTTAAATGTTTGATTTCATTATATATTATTTTTAATATTTTTATCACCAATAATTGTCAGTCTCAGTTCATGACAATTTTTGTCAGCTTCTTTCAGTTTCTAGCATTTTCTTTTGCTGACCTCCCACCAATCTCTCACCGTCTCTCACCAACCTACGTCCTTCAACTCTAATATTCTTGTGATAAGGTGACAGTCCAACTGCCTTCAAATTCTTGTATTCTTCTTCTCTTGACATCAAAATCAAAACCACTTGAATTCTTATATTATTGTCTGCATTTTTCTCCCTGGGTTTTCACTTATATCTTTATCACCCTTTTTATATTATATTTTAGCCGGCTGCAAGCTTTTAATATATTTTTTGGCTACATAAAGAACTACTTGATTTTGTCTGCTGCTATATGATCTTCAACTTTAAAATGAATATTCCATGGCTACAGAATCAAAGTCATCAAGCTGCAAGCAGGGTTTCAAGGTTGAAAGAAATGGCCGGCTCAGGCATTCCCACAGTTGATCTCTCTCCTTTCTTTAGTAGCAATGGTGATCAGGGAGACAAGAAGAAGAAATTAGCAATGGACGCAATTTACCAGTCCTGTTTAGAGCATGGGTTCTTTCGTATTGTGAACCATGGGGTGCCACTCGACCTGATGAACCGTGCCCTCCAACTCTCCAAGACATTTTTTGAGTACCCTGATGAGGAAAAGCTCAAGTTTAAAAGTCCTGTATCTGCTGCACATCTTCCTGCTGGTTACAATAGGGAGCTTCAAAACTCACCGGACAAGAATGAGTACATGCTCCTCTTTCCACCCAAATCTGGCTTTGATATCTACCCCCAAAACCCACCGGAATTCAGGTAACTAGCCTTTATCATTAATCCTAGATTATTCTTTAAGTTAGCTGATTGCTTGCAGTACTGGCAGATATATGTTTTAATTACTCAAACATGGTTAAAATATATGCATATTGTTGATTTTGATAGGGAAGTATTGAAAGAGATTTTCCCCCACTTAACCAAAACTGCAATGCTTGTAGAGAGCATCTTAAATGAGTGCTTGGGTCTCCCTCCCAACTTCCTTAAGGAATACAATCAAGATAGGAGCTGGGATGTCATGGCAGCTTTGCATTACTTCCCGGCAACTAAAGTAGAGAGTAATGGTATCTCGGAACATGAAGATGTGAATTTGATCACTTTTGTGTTTCAAGACGAAGTTGGAGGCCTAGAAGTTCTCAAAAATGGAGAATGGATTCCTGTAACTCCAGTTGAAGGCACCATTGTTGTCAATGTAGGCGATGTCATTCAGGTAGTCCAAATTTCATCTCTTCTGATTATCTCTATTTTCACACTCATTATTCCTAAGAGTGAACTAGGAAGAGTCTAAGTAGTGGTTTGAGTTTTGATAGTCACAGGCGTCACACTCGTTTAATATCGTTGATGTGAAAAATATGAGTAATGCTACATACAGTCATAGAGTGTGCAAGTGTGACGCAATCGTTTTGAAAAAAAGTGAGATTCACTATTAAAAAGTTAATTTTTTTTCATGTAGATCTCGTATTTATTCATTTTTTTTAAAGCGATTATGTGATTCTTGCACACTCCACGACTGCACATGCCAAATATCATTTCTCGAAAAATATGAGAACTAGACAAAATTTGAGTAACTAAGATGGTTTTATCTCTAGAAAAGTTTCAAGTTGTTTGGAAATTCTGATCTCTAGATCTGTCTCTTTAATGGAACAAACCTACTAATAATTTGTTTTCTTCTTTGGCAAACATGATTTGGGATTTCAGGTGTTGAGCAACAAAAAATTTAAGAGTGCTACTCACAGGGTGGTGAGAAGTGAAGAAAGGAGCAGATTCTCGTATGCATATTTCTATAACTTGCAAGGAGACAAGTGGGTGGAACCATTATCACAGTTCACCAAAGAGATTGGAGAGCCACCAAAGTACAGAGGATTCCAATTCAAGGAGTACCAGCAGCTGAGGATGAGAAACAAGACCCATCCACCCTCACGACCTGAAGATGTTATAAACATCAACCACTATGCAATATCCACCTAGTCACTCATCTCCTTTTTCTCCCCCTCCTCCCTCAGTATTGCTGGTTTCCGATCTCCTCCCTTTAATAATGTACCCCATTCCCCCTGGGCAAAAATCATATTCCATTTGTGTTTAGAGTTCTTCTGTTCAATGTGCTTGTGAAAATAATACTCATGATCAGAATGAAGGCTTTTGATTGTGAAGTGATTTTGGGTTTGTTTCATGTAATGAATTGGATCCACCAAGGAATTATGTGCTTAAAACTAGTAGGATTATATAAATTTTATTGGACCGTTATCTTATTGTAATTGATTATCTGGATATGTGATGAGAAGTAGGATTATGTAACTCACTTATCAAAAAAAGGTAGGATTATGTAACTCACCAATCACCATTCCGGGGCTCAGTTAAATGTGTATCTCCTCCTTTGGGACCCACCCCTTCGGGTGGGATCCACTTGAAATGGTGCAGTAGCTGACCCACCATGGAGGTGACCAAGTTGATGCATGCTAAGCTGCGCGGCTGGACACATGCGCCTCCCGCGCTGCACCAAATGGCAGTAAACGAAAACCATTGCCTTCCATGTCAACATCCTCTTCCAGGTACCGTTCAGGCCTAAACTCCAATGGTTCTTTCTAAACCTTGGGTCCCAATCTATGGCCCAAACGGTCACATGAACACTTGAATCCTTTGGAATGTCATGCCCTCCAATCTTGACATTGGCATTGGCCTATGGGGTAGCATCAATGGGGTTGGAGGGTCCAACCTTAATGCCTCCTTTGCTACACTTTGTAGTAAGGTAGGCTTGGGAGGCCGGATTCCGACATCATATGATCGGGCCCAAGCACGCGGTCTTGCTCATGATATTGGGCCTTGTGTTGGACCCTCTGTTCTTAATCAACTCAGCTATATATGGCCCATGGCCCATTTTGCAGTAATATATAGCAATGGTGTCCATACCTGCAGTGACCATGTCTGTCTCAATATTGTCCTATTATGGTATCCTCGCCACTACACTTTACCCTTGATTTTCAGGTCTGCTGCAATCCTAGAAAATGGAATCAACCATAGCTCTAACTTCATCATTCCAATAATATTGAAGCAAGCTTAATTTCCACCTTGTAACAAATTAATGTGTTTTACAATAAACTATAAACTAATGTATATTAATTATACTTTTAAAAATAGAACACTCTTCCACTTCTATTAATAAAAATGAGTTAAAAATAAATAACAAAAGTGACATGACATGACACAGTCTTAACAATTATATATTAATTATCAAGATAGATGAAAAATATTATACACTATAATCATGTTGGTGGAATCTTGATAAAGTGTACACATTAATGTAAAATCTTTTAACTCGAAGAACACTACGTTATAAAATTGATAATTTTGGTTGAGATTACAAAAGAGGCACCAAAATTCAAAGATATAAATTATATTTAATTTCCGTTTGACTTATTTAGTGCTGACATGGCAATGACAAGGACAAGACTCCAGACAGTTTTTGGTGAACATGTGTGTTTTCATTAAAAAAAAAAATGATCAAAAGCAAGATCATACAGCCGTATAATATGTTGTGCAATAATATACAAGTAATATGACATGCCGACAGCAATTATGGGCATTATTTATTTATTTAACAAAATTTATAATTTAACCCTCTGAAAAAAAAAAATTATTTTGCTTTTTAGGTAAAAAAAAAATGTTAATGGTTTGTGGTTCACACGTGGTAGAGAGGAGCCTGGGAGCATATAATTCATGAGTGCTGCTAGCTAGGGTGCCGCCTACAATGACCATTCGAAGTCTCCTTAGGCAAAATTTTTCTTTTCAATTTTTTTTCGTTTGTCTTATTCATATATGTAAACAATTTTAAAATTATTTAAAAATATTAAAAAATATCAATATACTAACAGTCAATTTTTTAATTAATAAATAAAAGAATATATATAAAAAAAATTAAATAAATTAAAGTAAGATGATAAAATAGGACGGCACACTATCATTATTCGTAATTCATTAGCCAATTGGTCGCAGAAGGAATTGGTGTCCAAATGTACCATTAGAAAAATTTAGGACCATTTTCCACGAAGTTCCACTGTGAAGACTACCATACCTACCGTTTCAGCAAATCAATAGGTCCATTACCTGCCTTGGTATTTCCCAACTAAACCGGAACAGGCTGAAAACAGTTCTTATAGGATTTCTTGCTTGTTGAGGGAGAGGAACCAACTATTGAGCAGATTTAAGTCGATTCTAGTCGATTTTAAACTCATTTGAATCAATTCCGATCGATTTAAAACTATATTTATTTTCAAGTTATCTAATAATTAAGTTTATTTTTTTAATTTCTTGTACAAAAATATGATAGATCTAAACATATGTTAACTTCATCATTATATTCAATAACAATCACAAAATTTAAAAGACAAAATATGTAGTTCTTTATTTTCTTTAGTTGAACAAATAAAAATTAAGAGATGAATGAGTATTTTATATTAAATTTGTGGTTACTTGCCATTGTATTTATAGCTTATTAGTCTTTATCTTTTTTGTATACGAGGTAAAACAATGTCGAAAATTGAGGATAAAATATATAAATTATATATTTATTAAAACAAATAAATGAATTTATACTTTTGACTATTTAAATGTTTGAAATGCATTATATGTGATTTTTAATATTTTTATCACAACTCCAACGGGATGGCTCTGGTGAAGACCTTTGTCTTGGGATATTACTCCATTCAAGGTCTAATATTCAGCACCTCATGAGTACAAACAATCTTTTGAGATTACACCTCCTGATAAAAAACTAACGATTTAACTAGTTTCATGTAGGAAAAGTTTCGAGAGTGCAAAGCACGAGATCATAATTTACTTTGTAGAGGTGGATCTGAAGGGCACTACCTTAAAGAGGTTCTCTGATATAAAATACATATATATATATTTTATCACCATTAAAATAAGTGATTCAAAATTGTTACGTATTGTCCTATTCAATTTGTTGAATCACCAAATTTATTAAATTAGTCCTGATTATGAACCTGATTATGATTTTTCGAGCCTTAATTTCAATTCTATCTCTAGAATAATGAAATTGCAGGCCATTCATAAGCTTCACGATCGAGCTTAGACGCATCAACAATAATTGTAAGTCTCTGTTCATGACAATTTTTGTCAGCTTCTTTCAGTTTCTAGCATTTTCTTTTGCCGACCTCCCAATCTCTCACGCTCTCTCGCCAACCTACGTCCTTCAACTCTAATATATTCTTGTGATAAGGTCAGAGTCCAACTACCTTCAAATTCTTGTATTCTTGATATTCTCTTGACATCAAAATCAAAACCACTTGAATTCTTATATTATTGTCTCCATTTTTCTCCCTGGGTTTTCACTTATATCTTTATCACCCTTTTTATATTATATCTTAGCCGGCTGCAAGCTTTTAATATATTTTTTGGCTACATAAAGAACTACTTGATTTTGTCTGCTTCTATATGATCTTCAAGTTTAAAATGAATATTCCATGGTGTAGTGCTACAGAATCAAAGTCATCAAGCTGCAAGGAGAGTTTCAAGGTTGAAAGAAATGGCCGGCTCAGGCATTCCCACAGTTGATCTCTCTCCTTTCTTTAGTAGCAATGGTGATCATGGAGACAAGAAGAAGAAATTAGCAATGGACGCAATTTACCAGTCATGTTTAGAGGACGGGTTCTTTCGTATTGTGAACCATGGGGTGCCACTCGACCTGATGAACCGTGCCCTCCAACTCTCGAAGACATTTTTTGAGTACCCTGATGAGGAAAAGCTCAAGTTTAAAAGTGCTGTATCTGCTGCACCTCTTCCTGCTGGTTACAATAAGCAGCCTCAAAACTCACCGGACAAGAATGAGTACATGGCCGTCCTCTTTCCACCCAAATCTGGCTTCGATACCTACCCCCAAAACCCACCGGAATTCAGGTAACTAGCCTTTATCATGAATCCTAGATTATTCTTTTAGTTAGCTGATTGCATGCAGTACTGGCAGACATATGTTTGAATTACTCAAACATGGTTAAAATATATGCATATTGTTGATTTTGATAGGGAAGTATTGGAAGAGATTTTCCCCCACTTAACCAGAACTGGAATGCTTGTAGAGAGCATCTTAAATGAGTGCTTGGGTCTCCCTCCCAACTTCCTTAAGGAATACAATCAAGATAGGAGCTGGGATGTCATGGCAGCTTTGCGGTACTTTCCGGCAACTGAAGTAGAGAGTAATGGTATCTCGGAACATGAAGATGCGAATTTGATCACTTTCGTGTTTCAAGACGAAGTTGGAGGCCTAGAAGTTCTCAAAAATGGAGAATGGATTCCTGTAACTCCAGTTGAAGACACCATTGTTGTCAATGTAGGCGATGTCATTCAGGTAGTCCAAATTTCATCTCTTCTGATCATCTCTATTTTCAAACTCATTATTCCTAAGAGTGAACTAGGAAGAGTCGAAGTAGTGGTTTGAGTTTTGATTGCTAGTCACACTCACTTACTATCGTTGATGTGAAAAATATATATCAGTCATGATAAAAAAAAATTGAAACTAAAAAAATCGTAACCTCGAAATCATGCATATCAAGTTAATGATGTGACGTGAGTGTTACATCGGTGGTGTTAATGAGTAACATTACTCATAAACAAATAACACTGACCCGAAAATCTTTTGGGGTTAGAGCAGATCAGAATTGTGGGTTCCCAAAAGTTGTCTGATTTTCTTAAATTAATGTTAGTGAGAACAAGACAAGATTTGAGTAACTAGGATGGTTTTATCTCTTGAAAGGTTTCAAGTTGTTTGGAAATTCTGATCTCTAGATCTCTCTCTAATTTCTTTCAAGAGTACTGAACAGGTTGTTATTGCATTAAAGGTGGTTGGAACAAACCTACTAATAACTTGTTTTCTTCTTTGGCAAACATGATTTGGAGATTTCAGGTGTTGAGCAACAAAAAATTTAAGAGTGCTACTCACAGAGTGGTGAGAAGAGAAGGAAGAAGCAGATTCTCGTATGCATATTTCTATAACTTGCATGGAGACAAGTGGGTGGAACCATTATCACAGTTCACCAAAGAGATTGGAGAGCCACCAAAGTACAGAGGATTCCAATACAAGGAGTACCAGCAGTTGAGGAGGAGAAACAAGACCCATCCACCCTCACGACCTGAAGATGTTATAAACATCACCCACTATGCGATATCCACCTAGTCACTCATCTCCTTTTTCTCCCCCTCATCCCTCAGTATTGCTGGTTTCCGATCTTCGCCCTTCAAAAATCATTTTCCATTTTGTGTTTGAGTTCTTCTGTTCAACGTGCTTGTGAAAATAATACTAATGATCAGAATGAAGGCTTGTGATTGTGAAGTGATTCTGGGTTTGTTTCATGTAATAAATTGGATCCACCAAGGAATTATGTGCTTAAAACTAGTAGGATTATATAAATTTTATTGGACCGTAATCTTATTTTAATTGATTATCTGGATATGTGATGAGAAGTAGGATTTTGTTTATTAGTTATGACTATGTAACTCACAAATCACCATTCCGGGGCTCAGTACTTATATGTCTATCTCCTCCTTTGGGACCCACCCCTTCAGGTGGGATCCAGTACTTGAAATGGTGCAGTAGCTGACCCACCATGGAGGTGACCAATGATGCATGCTAAGCTGCGCGGCTGGACACAGGCGCCTCCCGCCCTGCACCAAATGGCAGTAAACGAAAATCATTGTCTTCCATGCAACATCCTCTTCTAGGTACCGTTCAGGCCTAAACTCCAATGGTTCTTTCTAAACCTTTGGGTCCCAATCTATGGCCCAAACGTTCACATGAACACCTGAACTCTTTGGAATGTCATGGCCTCCAATCTTGACATTGGCATTGGCCCTATGGGGTAGCATCAATGGGGTTGGAGGGTGCAACCTTAATGCCTCCTTTGCTACACTTTGTAGTAAGGTAGGCTTGGAAGGTCGGATTCCGACATCATATGATTGGGCCCCAGCACGCGGTCCTGCTCATGATATTGGGCCTTGTGTTGAACCCTTGGTTCTTGATCACCTCAGCTATAAATGGCTGGCCCATGGCCCATTCTGCAGTAACATATAGCACAATGGTGTCCATACCTGCAGTGACCATGTCTATCCCAACGTTGTCCTATTTTTTTTCTAAGAGTAGCCAATGCATCCTCAAAGTGGGGCTTCTCATCAGCCATCGATATTATTGCAAGTGTGCATGTGCTCTTCCATGAGAGTCCCGGTTATAAGCTTCTTTCTGCGTGCAGAATACTTTGCAAAATCTTCATTTTTCATCCAGGTAATCCATCCCAGCCACTTGATTGACTCAAATAAGGTAAGTGATTCTCCAAACTCTATTTCATTTACCACAATTGCAATGAGGTCCCACCCTTTCTTTTCTTGTCTATTACACCACCCTTATAATTCTCAAACCGCTCTCCAAATGCCAGCATTGTAATATTGTTGAATGCACCATACAAGAAAAATTAATGTGTTTTACAATAATATTGAAGCAAGCTTAATTTCCACCTTCTAACAAATTAATGTGTTTTACAATAAACTATAAACTAATGTATATTAATTATACTTTTAAAAATAGAACACTCTTCCACTTCTATCAATAAGGATGAGTTAAAAAATAATAATGAAGGTGGCATGACATGACACAATCTTAACAGTCATATATTAATTATTAATTAAGAATGAACATTAATTATCAAGATAGATGAAAAACATTATACACTATAATCATGATGGTGGAATCTTAAAAAGACTAGTACACATTAATGTAAAATCTTTAACTTTAAGAACACTATGTTATAAAAGTGATAATTTGGGTTGAGATTACAAAAGAGGCACCAAAATTCAAAGATGTAAATTATATTTAATTTCCGTTTGACTTATGTAGTGCTAACATGGCAATGACAAGGACAAGACTCCAGACAGTTTTTGGTAAACATGTGTTTTTGAAAAAAAATGATCAAAAGCAAGATCACAGCCATATATGTTGTGCAATAACATACAAGTACTATGACATGCCGACATCAATTATTAAGATTGTTCATCCGGATTGGACTTTTTCCCAACCCGATCCGGAACTCGATTATCGGATAATTGGGTTCCGGTTACGGGTTCTGGCCTAGATTAAATCCGGGCCAGTACCCGCATAATAATACCCATGTACATCCAGGCCGGTTTCGGGTTTAAAACCTGAAACCTGGCTTTAAACCCGGTACCCGGGTTTTTTTTCCTTGTGCGTTCAATCCGCAATCCGCAAACAGAAAGCAATTCCAAACCTTCCGCATTAGTTCAAAATTTCAAACAAGCACACAAACCACGTACATGTTTGTCTTCCTTCTACATGCTGCTTTCTCTTAGATATAGTAATTGTTTTTTTTTTTTTCTTCTTCTTCTTCTTTCTTTCTTTCTTTCTTTCTTTCTTATTTTTTTTTTTGGTTCTTACTTAGCCTGCTATTACTTTTCAAAAAGAAAAAAAAAAAACCGGGTTGAATTCGGAATCTGGGTTCTAGCTAAGATCTAACCCGGGTTAACCCGATCTGGATTTCGGCCCAGATTTAAAAGTCGGATTCCGGTCCGGATATACCTTGGTTCCTTGTCGGAACCTGGATGAATAGTGCTAGCAATTAAGGACATTTTTTATTTATTTATTTTACTAAGCTTTTTAATCATTCTAATAAACAACAAAATCTATAATTTAACCCTCTGAATCAGAATGAAAAAGAAAACAAAAAATAATAAAAATATTTATTTTGCTTTTTAGGTAAAAATAAAAAATATCAGTTCATTGTTTACACGTGGTAGAAATGAGTATGAGAGCATATAATTCATGAGTGTTGCTAGGGCGTTGTCCAACAATGACCATTCACCATGCCCCTTAGGCAAAAATTCTCTTTTCAATTTTTTCGATTTGTCTTATTTATATTTTTAAACAATTTTAAAATTATTTAAAAATATTAAAAATATATTAATACACTCATAGTCATTCTTTAATTATTAAGTAAAAAGATATATAAAAAAATTAAATATATAAACGATTAAAATAAGAGGGTAAAACAAGACGGCACAACAATATTATTCACAATTCATTAGCCAATTGGTGCCAAAAGGAATCTGGTTGAGTCTTCTTTTTTGTAAGAAGAAGATGAAGTTGGGGAAGTGATGTGAACAGTGAACCCCTTGTGACATCAGCCCCTATCTACATAGAGCTAAAGATTCCAGTTGTCTAAAATCCATCGTGGCATTATAAACCAATTTTGTGGGCCAACTATCAAATATCTATTTATTTGGTAGGTGAAGATTCTGAGAATTTCTTCAAAAGATTTGAGAATAGAGATTGTAATTTGTATAGAGATAAGAGAGAAATAAGAGGTTGTTTCAATAAATAAAAACTTTTAAATATGTTTTGCATTGAGGTTTATAAAAATAAATTGATAGATTTGAGAAATTATTCAGATGAAATTTTGTGAGCATGTGTTTTATGTGTTTTTGTAAAATTTATTTTGGTTTTTGTATTTTTTTTAACTGAAGTCTAGATAATGATAAAATAAAAAGTAAAAAGTTTTTTTTTTTTTCAAAAAAGTAGATATATTTATCGAGTTAAAATTAATTGTTTGTAGTGAATATAAAGATTTTTCAAAAAAGTGAAAGATAAATATAGCTCCTTTGATTTGCATTAAATTCCTCAATTTAATCTAGTAGATTGGTCGATTGGTTGGGGACAAGTATTTTTATTTATTTATATAATATAAAAAGAGAGAATAGAAAAACACAACTCTCCATTCTTAATTGACTTAATCCACAAAGTTGGAAACCACATGATGAATGTGTAATGTTGAACTTCTTGATCTTAGATTTTATCATATTTGATTACACTTATTTAGCAAACAACTCAGCTCGTACCGCTTAAGAAAAGCTTAAGAAAAGGAGCTGCCACATTTATGGAATGCCGAACATTTAAAAAAAGACTATGTAAGCAATGAAGGACAAGGAATAAAGTTGCTTATTTCCCTCTCACACGTCTCCTCTCCTGAAACTCCTCTCCCACTAATATCTAGTCCTCAGACTTGTTTTGGATAATAGGGCGCGCAAGTGCTTAGACTGCGCAACCCTCGCCCGCTAATGATGAGTTCTCAGACTCATTGTTGATAATAGGGCGCGCAAGTGCTCAGACTGCGCGACCCTCTCCTACTA